>CABFOW010001650.1:116298-135688 GCA_902141385.1 Timema californicum
AATATCTGTCTGTCAAGGTTGTCCTGGAATTTAATGACAACATTTTCTCTTAATTTAAAAAAAGGTTTCTCATCTAGCTCCGTTATACTCATGACTGATATTAAAGAAGTGATGATATCGCCATGTAAAGAAAATTAAACTCTTTGTTTTTATGGGAGAAACGTTCTATTTATTTTAGCCGAAACAAATGTTTTAGTATAAAAACTGGTAAAAAACACATTAACTCGACTTAACGTTCACCCCAACTTATATAATTTATGTGATTAGAAAGTTCTATTAAATATTACAATAAATAGAATCTAGCTTCATGTTAAATAATTTACTATTTAAAAACAACAATGAAGCCTTTTCAAATAGGAATACTTAACTTTTGCTTTCTTAGTATGCAGTTTTTACGAGAATTCTACATAAAGTCTGTTCAACGTAGGAATTGTTTTCTGAAAGGCCTTTTTCCCTACCAGAACTTTAATATATAGTAAGATATTGGTAGGAAAAAGACCGTTCAGAGAATTCCTGCCGTGAATGGAGTGTACAAACTAACTTTGAGAAGTCCACCCAGTACTATTTTTGTTGACAAATCTAAGCACATATAAATGCTAAGGTTTGTTTCAGCACAGCGTCTTACTGCCCGTCGGGTTTATACGCTTATTTACTAATTACGTTAGTAATTTTAGGAATTAGGATGGTTATATTTAGAGGAAGTGCTGCATTTGTGTTGAGGGGTAGTGGGAAACCATTTTCTTAAAACCATTCTCAGTACACCAAACCAAGATTTCAACTTTTATCTCCCTATCATCGGTAGTCTAGTCTAATACGAGAGTAGCACGTTAATCAATATGACCGCTGAAATGGGTAATATTATTTTAAATTGTTTGCAATGTTGACTACATAAATTGTCTTTGTATCTCATAAATCGTGATTTCTTTTAAAATCCTACTATGTTTTAAAGGACCTATTTTTTGATCTTTGGCGAGCTGGTTGAATCTTTTGAATCTCCACATAGTGGGATTAATTCATTTAGTAGGGCTTTTTGACGTTTAGTTATAGCCAACACACTTTATTTAAAATATAAATATAATAACTTAACATTAAAAGTACGATATATTTTATCAAGGGAGTACAGCAATATTTTGAGAACTTTATATAAAATGGATAATACAACTTAAAAAGAGTATAATTTTGCGATCGTGACTGTACTATAATATGATAATATCTGATGACGTCACAGGCGACACTTTAAGCGACAGCCTTCCATAGCTACGCCATTTTTTTTAACCCACCCATCTCCACTCCCAGCGTCTTCATCTTTCCAAAAAAATAAAAAGTAAGAAAAGAGGGAGAATAAGTTTTCCGCGATTCTCAGAAATGCTCAAGATATTAAAGTCTTTCTGAGACGTTAAGATATGTGATGACCTCTCTTATGAAAAAAACATGAATAGAAGTTATTTTCAACAATTTATATAAAAAGTATATTTCTACTATTCACATATCGATACATATTACAATTGAAACGACTATATTTAGGTATAAATAGTTTTAAAAAAGTTATTCATTAGTGAAAATAATGTTTTGAAATTATCATAAAACAAGTTTCATTGTTAGCTAAGAGTATATGCAATATAAGTCCAATATTTCTCAAAAATAACATTTTCTGACAGTAAGAGAATTTACTAGATCTATTTTTACGTACTCAAATATCAGGTCATGTGTTAGCCACAACAGTTAGTTTTACTTATATTTACATATTATATTAAAAATGCCTATAAAATTCCACTGGTAAAACGGTAAAATGTTATCAATTTTGTCCGCAAAGAAAGTTTGTATTTTCTAAAAGGTCTTTTTGGACTGCACTTATCCCAAAGTTTCACCCAATAATCATCATTTCACATTCACTTTTATTAATAACCACAAGACATCTTGTGAATGTGGGGAATGCCAGGCCACCACCGTGGTTCGGATTACACGTTAAACTGTAGGTCCTCCATTTCATCTCACAATCACCCTACCATTACATATTAGCGTAAGTGCGTATAACCCGAACGGGTAGTAAGACGCGGTGCTAATAATCATAATATTAATAACCAATTTGAAACTTATTTAAAAAACTTAAAACGCAATTTAGTACTATACATATTACACATTCATTCATCCTTTAATTTAATATCTATAACCTATCAACACGTTAATATTTTACTTTATTCTAGCATGAGTGTACATAAAATTGCAATGTATTTTATTTTATAATACATTTTTTTCTAACTTGCAGCCTCTCCTGAAGTATGTGCCTTTTACCCAAATAAATCTTCAGATACGAACACATTTCGGAATGTAAAATTTAAATTCCTTGATAAATAAAGTCACCAAGATTTTTTAATTTGATTTTTAAGGAATGTTTATAGATAAGCCTGAATGTTTCCTAATTTGAAAAAATAAGTATTATTGGAGATAAAGAATGAGTCACAGATGTAAGTAACTCAATTAATTTAATATGTTGTTAAGCTCTTGAAATATTAATTAGTTAACTACACTGTATTGATTAGTATGATTAATTAAATGAAATTAACTCGCAATAGAAGCGACAGAAGACGAGAATTCCAAAGAATGCATCACCTTTCAATATCGACATAAATTTCCCTTTACCAAGATTTTAGCTCTTACTTTCCTATCAATGCCAACCGATTGCAATGAAAGTTTGACGAATTAACCTCCACTTCGAATGTACACAATATAATATATTTAAGATACAATTTGACTCTTTAATTATTATTTGAGACACAGTAAAAAATATTACAAATACACATTTTTATAATACTTTCGAGAAGGTAAACCATTAGGAATGGTTATAAATTAACCAATCATTGTCCGTTCCTAAAGACCTCTGAATAATCCAAAATTACTATACAAGAGGTAGATTTTTACATAAAGGGTTTTTAATTCCGTAAGATCTGCCATATAAATTCCGTTTCCATATGCTAGGTAGCTTATATCAAAATAGTTAAACACTAAATACATTTTAAGTGCATGAAAAACGTGACAGAGATAAATATTCGTTATAGTTTTCCACTCTACGTTCTATTTCCATAGAATTACTTTACATGCGTTGGGTAAATGTTTTTTGTACTTTTCTTTCTCCACGTCTTTGGTAGAAAAAAGATCAGTCATCGCTTTTAAAATGCTCTACTAGAGTATGTCATATGTCACAAAATTATATACATCTCTACTGCTTTTAGTTTGTAAACAGACTGCTCAAATTTATTATTTAAAGTGGTTTATTTTCTGTTGGTCTTAGTACTCATCAATGCTATCTGTATACCCACAAAAACGAGGTGTGGATTATGAAGGTAGAATTTTTGAGGAAAAGTATCCGAATTTACTAATATGAAAAGATAGGAACTATTTAAAATCATTTCCAGCTGACATTCGAGCTCTGACCTCTCTGTTAACAGTAAACACGATTAGATGTAGCTAGTGCCATAGCTTTTCTGTCCACCGATTAGAAGAATGGTTAATATTCTGTTAAATAATACAATATATGTATACATATCAAAAGTATCTAAAAACAAATTGATAGCATTTTGTTTTATTGTGGATATAGGGATTTGCAAAAATGTAATATTTACTAGATAAGATTGGCATTAGTTATATTGGATCGGACACAATCTTAGAAATAACAGTTTTCTGTATGACGTAATAGAAGAAAAGGCTTAGGGAAAGAGAGTTTTAGGAAGAAGGAAGATTCAAAATGGGATAAATTGAAGGAAAGAATAACATTCTGGGAGCTGAAGGAGGAGGCAGAGGATAGGATTCATTGGTAGTCTAACTTATCTGACAAAATAAAGGGCCCTGTCGTGTGACAGAACACCTAATAATAATAATAATACCTACATACATAAACGCCAAACCAGACATAGCGAATTTAAGAGCTTACCACAGAATAACGCTTAGCTTAGGTAGGTAATCCAACCTGAAGAAGAGTCAATAATATATTCATAATCCAAAGTACAAAAACAAACATAAATCTTTTTATAATAATATTTTTAAATGAGAAAACTCTTTAAATAAACCAAATTTGTTTCTCATTGAGTAAAGCGTATGGAAATCTACAGATTGGTGTAATTTATGATTCGACGCAATCGATTTAATAATTATATAGTTTATTTTTTCACACCACGTCCTACTACCAGTTCGGGTTTATATGCATATGTACCAAGCTACGATACTATGTTAGTGCTGGTTAAGGTAACATTTAGATGAAGTGCATTTACATTTGCGTGAAGAAATAGAGAGCGAACGAGAGCGAGGGGGGGAAGCCATTTTAGGAAAAAACCCTTCAGTACACCTGAATGATCGAACCCTGATCTCCCCATATTTGACAGTCTAGTCCGTTGCGTGAATAGCACCTTAGACAATGCGGCCCCTTGACTTACTTACTACCAAAAAACCAGAATATTCTGACATAAGATAAGCTATAGAAGTGTTAAAACTAATTCCTTCCATATAACTATTTGACATGGTTTATTAATTAAGGTTATGAGAAAAAAACTGCCTAATGTTCTTGAAATTAATTAGATTAAAAACAGTTTTTAAATTTTATAATAAATTTGATTACTTGTCAGAATCATTCTCATTCAAAGCAGATAAACATAAATTTCAGTATAAACAAAAGCTTGGTTCACAGTTATTACTGCTAACTATAGTGAAATATAAAGTTTTTTATTTCATTAAAAATAAATCACTTTTTCAACATATTGATTACAAAAACACTAAACAAAAAATTTGTATTGAAAGTGAAAAGTTATATTTTCAATATTTATTTAGTTTCTAAAAAACTAGTTTAAAAATTATTTTACCTTTAGGATGTTACTAAATATTTATTTGAATCCGATATTATTTGTTAATTTACACGATTAGTAGAGTAAAACATTTTATTGGATGTTTCAATTAACTTGATTATATAATGTTATTAACGTTGGTGTTATAATTTTATTAATATATATTTACCATAGAGGTACTTATGTGATTTAATTTATTAAATAGGGTGTACTAATTTTTTTCAAAGTCCGTGAGTTGCCCCGACGTCCTGAATGTTTATAGATCAAATAAAAACAAACATATTGGATTCAAATTGTTTATTTAACATATAATCATTATAATGGTCGTTTATAAAATAGGTAATTATTTGGTTTTGAAAAACTCTATCAAATTAATACGTTTAAAATCCGGTTGTTAGATTTCTTATAATTAGGAGTGTGCGAGTAGGCATTTTTAACTTCAAGTCTGGTTTGAATGAAAACAGAGCTTTTTTCGAGTTTGATAGCTATTTGTTCAATAAATATATCAAGTTAAATTTTTTTAACAAATTCATGCATATACCATAAATAAATAAAAGCATATATTTTTTTAAAATCAATTCTTATTTTTGATAAAAATATTTAATCACAAAAATGTTGAGTTTTTAAATAAACTTAATATAAAAATGTGCAATTATTTTAACTATAAAAAGTTATTGACGGCATCTACTTGCTATGATATTATATATTAAAATTAAATAGATCTACAATTAATTAAAGTAGGAATTTTCGAAAAAAGATATTGAAAATTCTTAGCGCTCAAATTTTTCGAGTTTTGTAAATATCTTTTAGTCCAAATTCAAACAATTACTAAAACTCAACTCAAACTAGAATTTTCGAATACTTGCGCACCCCTAATTATAATACTTCCTCTAAGAACACCAAACCAAATTTGGCATGTCACATAGAAAGGTTAGATTAATTTATTAATTAGTCATCTTATTTGATATTAAAGAATATATTTTCTCGCTATTCCTTAAAAAAACCCCTGCCCAATGAACAATACTACCTTTTCAAAAATATTTACCTTTTATGCCTGGAAAATATTTTATTTATGGTAGTATTTTAACTTAAGCCATCCATAGGTTAGTGCTATCCTTACTAACACGTATAATATACGTTAGATACATAAAAGCCTACATCGGTTTACAAAACAACACATTTTCTTGTTGAAAAGGAATTTCCATAAAATTTGGTTGACATCTTAAGCTTGAGGTGAACTTTAAATAATTAATGTTTATATTCACTCGTATTTATACAAAATGTGTTTCATTAATCATCTCCAAATCTTTAGGTATGGACAAACCTTAGTGCCCTTGGAAGGTAAGGAACTGTTTTTGTTAAAGGAAAGTGTTAAAATAATATAGGCATTTAGCTAAATGTGACGTAGACATTCGCGATTAATAAACTTGTTTAACTTTTAATAGCGTTAACACTGTAGTCACTTCTATTTTTATTGTCCAATAATAAAGTACTAAGAAAATACAACACGATTTATCAATGAATAATTTTCAACCTGTCAAAGGGAAGGGAAAAAATGGAGTGAAGGTTTACAAGATGAGTCAATTATTAGTCACGATATTTCATTGTGAGACTGAAGTAACATCAACAGGATTATTTAACATTCTATTCTATGGCTTTCTAAATGAATGAAAGAAGAAGTATTTTAGAGAGAAGTATGTAATACAGTTAACTTATTACTACGCAGAAGAAAACTAATAGAAAAACCTCCCATCTCTTTTAGAGGAAGTGAACTCAAAACCTAATGTAATTTTAAATGCGCCTTGAAAAGAGGTACGGGATTTATTTTATGCGTTTTAAACATAACCTTCTACAACTCAGCTGTCAACAAACATTCTCTTGGACATCATTTCTCTTGAATTATGATACAAGAGGTAGAATTTATGTAGAAAGCATGTTTTATAACAGGAAGTAGTCAAACAAATCAGACAAATTCATTAGTATCTATCATTAATGAATAATGTTGAAAGTATTTTGACTATACAAATTTCTGGTTTAGTTTCCAAGAAATCAACATCTGCAATCTATAAATAACAATTAATAATAAATTAATTCCAAGTTCGGAAAATAAGTTATTGATATTAAAATAAATACTTTAAATGCTTTTAAACTTTATAAACCTGTTTTAAACAATTTTTTTAATGTTATTTATTAGACTGTTCATCTAAATAATTAAAAACCTCTTGCATTTAGTTTCAAAACAAAAATCAGAAGGAAGTTACGTGAGAAAGTTTTCTTGAGTAAAATAGTATTTTTTTGACAAAATAAGTTTGACTTTATTATGTAAAAAATCCATATATTAAACTAATTTTTGGGTTCTATGATAAATTTAATAGCATTTTCTGCATATTTACACGATATTTTCTATTTATAATTTCACATATCATATATGTAATTGAAAAATTTAGATCTCCTTAGGAAACACTGAGTATAATACTTAGCGTGTAAGCCAAATGGGTAGTACGACACATTGTTAAAAAAAAATAATACTTATATATTTACTGATATGCAATGCATGATATAAGACTCCAAATAATGTGATCTTGTTATATTTTATTCAAATTCTATATACATTTATTCCATACTTACTTTGTGGCATTAGGAATTCGAAAATTTAGATCTGAACTTAAAAATTATATCACCCATCCCTAGCATTTCACCTTAAAATTAATACCCGCTCTTGTGGTTATTATTTATGATCTCACTGTACTGGAAGGCCTATAAAATCAGCTTGTTGTTGCATGATACAATCAGTCAGGGTGAAAACACACTAGATTAACGGTAATGGAATGTCAAACGCTCAATTCTAGTTTGGGTTAACAGGGAGTGTTTTATCCCACTTACCACTATGGTTATCACATAATCTATTCACACTGATGTGATGAATCTCCTCTAAACCTATGTAATAATTACACTAATGTTTTTAGAGATTAGAAATGTAAGATATATAGGAAGTGTACCCGAATTTATGCTGAGGGAGAATGAAAACCCATTTTGTAAAAACCACCCTCATTACACCAGACTAATATTCGAATCTCGATCTCCCCGTCTTCGGCATTCAAGTTTCCTGAGAACGTAGCGCGTTAGACCACGTGGCCACCTAAGAGGAGCTAAGACGAGTAATTCTCCCAATCGCTACCCCTTATCTTTGTTAATAACCCACCTATTGAACGTGCTAGTGAATCAATTGAAGTAAAGAGTTTCTGAGCATATTCTAGTTGGAAATACGATTATTATTTTCTACTCTGAGCCTTACTACCCGGCCGGGATGTACTAACTTTAATAATGCCAGTGTGTTAAGGATGGAAAAGATCTAATAGGAGTAATACCAGCATTTGGCTGGGAATTTAGGTAAAATAATAACGTTAGTATAATTGGGCCAGATTCGATCCCCACCCTCTCTACCACTGGTGAGATAGACCAGAGCAAATCGACATTTGTAATTCGTGCCCACTGATGTGGGTAATAATGTAATGAGACCGATGACTAGTTTTTATAATCTATAAATATATTTCTGTAATGAGCTTCACTCTATAATATCGAGGAGAGCAAGGATGTAGAGTACGTATAGCACATATGAACATGTGAGGAAGGAATTTATTTATATAGGAAACTTATTTTTTATGGTCAAATTAGATAGAATATTACTGTTTTAATAGTATTATTTTATTGATATTGATGCTATCTTACAAAAGTTGGAGATGCATATTATAGAACTTTATTCATAAATGTGTATGTTCATTAACTTTTTTAACAGTTGGTGTTCTAAATATAGTTATCAACATCAGACTTAAAAAACACACATATTAGTTCGTTATACCGACCGAGTGTCTGCCACCTGTTGACAAAGATTGTCTGACATCTATGGATAGAGGGTGTCATATTGTCAGCACAATGATGCTTCCAGCCGTATATATTAGTTTTATAGACCATATCCAAGAACTTCTTGATTCAAGAAGCTCCTCAATTGTCCTCACGAGGCTGAGTTGACTCCGTTGAAGAACCTATGCTTTATAGAAGGTCTGGAAGTACCTGGGTCGAGCCCAGTACCTCTATATATGTAGTTATGAACTTGGGTCGCCAGAAACCAGAGGTGGTATTATCAGATTTAAAGTATATCATAGTTTGATAATATATAATATATTTTTTAATTCAATTAGTTTTTACCTCAATTTCTCATATTTGCAAATAGAATATTTTTTCAGATGGAAACCAGGATAGTTTGAAACCGTATAACTTAATATAACCTATAAAGATTAATATAATCAGGAAATAATTATATTTTTGCCTCAAACGGAGTAATTATTTTCATTAGTTAATTGTTTACGTGGTATTTCTTTTTTATTTTAAAGTACTAACTTACATTTAATTATATTTCTATTTAAAAGCTATTAAGGAACCATTAAAGCCTTACAACACTCTTTTAAAGAAGAACACAGAGAAAATAGATTAAATAATAATTTCCTCTACGGTTGTGGTGACCTAAATTTTAAAATTATTTTTCCTTTCAAAACAAAATTAAATTAAAAAAATAATATATGTAACACTTAGTAATAGGATAAATTGTTAATTGTTACTTTTATAGTTTACAAATAAACAATTTTTTCTTTCTCAATACATTCAAATAAAAAAATCTGTTATTTGCATCACGTACTACCTACTTACCCAGAGCTTCTTCATTTATATACACTGGATTGGTAAGGATGAATAAGGTAACATTTCAAGTTTCCTCAATATGTGTGGAAAGCAAGTATAAAGCAATTTGTTAAATAATTAGCCTAAAAATAATCATTTACTTAAGGCTCATATGATTTGTGAAGCGAAATAATATACATTGTTTCAAAACCCTCAAAAAAATAGCATGGATGAAATAATATACATTGTTACAGAAATATCGAGAAAAGAGTAAATTCTCTATCCACTAAAGAGCATAACAATTATTTTGACATTTAAAAGACCTACAGAAAACTATAACTATCGAGATAACTCGGAAAATATTGGTGTTATAAAAATATATTTCAAATTTCAAATAAAATATTTGAAAATATAAAAATATAGCTTTATAATGCAAAGTTATTTAAGTTTTTGAAATAGTTGTTGAGATATGACAAGAAATGGAAATTTATGCTAAAGTAAATTGCTCTAAAAATTATTTTCATGACAAATTATATTTTAATTTTTTTTTGTAGTGGTAAAGATTGCATATATATGAAATTTAATCATAATAGTTATAGCAGATTTTGACAGACTCGATTTGTTCTATTTTATACCTTTCGTTAAACTACCTATAATTTAGAACCAAAGATGGATGGATTGAAAAGTGGTGCTGCGGAAACCAGGTTTTGGGTTTCGGGGCTCATGAAACGTCAATATTAATTTTATCAAAATCTCTAATTTTAATTTTTTTGACGATAACAATACTTATCTCTCAGAGGGGTTGAGAAAAAGTAAAAACACCCTTCGTTTACTCGCCTGGCATTAAAACCCCAACTTTCTCGTCGCAGGCAAACTAATATAGATAGTTTTAGCGTTCGGTCCAAATGCTCTATGATACAAGCTAACACAAATACAAATATTCTACATAACTTAAAACAGTTATCAAAACACAATTGACTTTAGAGCCACTTCGGTGGCTGCGTGTTCTAACGCGCTAATATAACATTAGACTAAACTTCCGATGATGGACAAATCCAAGTTTATATCTTGATCGGGTGTGCTAAGGGTGGTTTTTCCTAAATGGTTTTCCCCTCTACCTCCACACAAATACGGGTAAATTACCTTGAAATAGAGCTTTCAGAACCCCCAAAATCCTTGGTGTAATCAGTGCATAAGCGCATAACCCGAAATGTTTGTAAGACGTGGTGCAAAACCATAATGCCTTTAGATAAAGCATTCATTATTTGATCATTGATGATATTATTCATAATACTTTTATTAGCTTGAATAATAGGATAGCTTAATATAATTTACTACACATATTTTAATATAGTATAGCTATCATTAATATAGTTATAGACTTGTAGCCATAAAGTGGTCACCGTAGTCTTAAAAAAAGGGGGAAAAATCACCTGCTTAGCTCAAAAGATGAATGAACCAAGTAGACTATAAAACACACAGATAGTATGATAAAAGTTTTATAAATGCATCTTAATGTGAGATAATAGCCAAATGAAGCTGCTTTGGAGATGTTATAAGGCATCACGCTAGCAAATGATTGGACTGAAGATGATTGGAAGTTAAGGTTTAGAATCCCTGTCGGATTTACGGAGGGTGGTTTTACTAAATGGTTTTCTACACCACTTCATGCCCATTTGGGTGCATTTTCTCTCAATTCAACTTTCCTTATCTTTAACAAATTAGTATAATTAATACATATGGTATAACTCAGACGCAGTGTTAAGAAAATACGAAAAACAAATGAGTTACTTTACAAGAGTAGAGTTCAAATTGATTTTAAAAGATTCAACTGACAATTAAAGTGGATAAAACAATTAACTATTTCTGCACCATCGCATAACACCTAAATGGTTTTACATTAAAATCAAGAGCTATATGATTAGGGTATTATATTTATTGTAAACATGAGAGGATCCCAGATGGATAAAATGATGTAAATAATGATATTCACCATCCCTACCTAATTAGTGTAAACACGCAGATACCACAGATGGATGGAAATATGTAAATAACAACCTTACTTATCCATCAGTACTCCATTAAGTGTAAATACAATGATTGTCCTGAAGGGTAAGAAGAAAGTGGTTCATGATAATAAAGAAAATTTTGGTTTGGATTAAGACACTTAATAAGTTTACAAAGTGGGCGTTTAATAGATAAATATCCTTGATGGTTACTTTATTAATTTTATTTCATATTCTTATAAAAATATCAGATTTGAATTACTTGAAAAAAATTTCTATGAAGAATGCACTTCATAATGTGGAATGTTTTGTTCTATTGCTGTTTTTTTAGTAAGACATCAAACTAAACAAAGAATACCTTGAAGTGACAAGGCGTCACACTTTTCCTCTAATATGTTTTCTCTCTTGGATCTACACTTAACGAAGACAATGAAACCCACGATCTGACGTCACGCCGAGTAAATTTACTCATTTGTTTACGGACGTTGAGAGAAAGAACAAAAGTTTCAGAAAAAAAAACTAAGTGGGGAAGGAATGAGGAGGAATATAAAGCTGGAAAAAAAGAAGAAGTAGATATCTGTTTCTATGTTCGAAGAGCGCTACGGACCATTAGGTGCGACCAGAAGGCCTTTCTTGTCAGAGCTCTATAGCTTTTAATTTGATATCAAACAAGGATCAATAATAAGTTAAGCGATCTGGTTACAATATATGTTTTATAATTTTGAAGAATAATAAAACGATTATTCTAAGCGGAGATATGTTTTTGACAATGCATCCGAATGTAATGTGTATTAATATATATATAACAATTCCTAAGATGTTAATAATAATATCGTCTTTATTATTTTATTAATACATTTATAAATATTCATAAATTTATATATAATTTTGCAGAAAATATACATGTGATTGTATGAAATTATACATATAGAAATATATTAATTTACATAACTTATTTGTATGTTTGTTGTGTATATTTGTGTAAATTTGTGTTTGCGTGTTTGTATTTATGTAAAGTCTTACTTACACTTTGGTATTAGGTACTCGAAAGTTCAATGCCACACTTAACAAAAGTAGGCCACCTATCCCTCTCTTGAGCTACCTCTAGCCAGTCCACCTCACTAAGCCCTAACTCTTTCAGGTCCATTCAAATGTTATCCTCCCATTTTCGTCTATGTCTTCCCAATGGACTCCAAAGAAAACTTCAATCTTGAATTAAAGAATAAATTTAAACCGTCAATCCAAATATATTTCCTAATACCCCTAACCTCACACAGGTAACAAAGGAACTTGCAGCTAGAGTATAAAACTTTTATCTTCATCGGTGAAATTGTAGACAGAGGCGACATAAAAGTTATTCTAATATTACAACAATTGGGAGGTTGATGCTTGGTTCCTGTTTGGATGTGCTTAAGGTGTTTATTTCCCAAATCTAATATTCTATATCTATGAAAATCCGGCTACACTCACTCTAAATTATACCTTTTCCAAACCAACCCCATTTGTGTAATTGTATGTTGATATCAGAAATACATTTCATTTTCGTACATTTTAATTACATTATGTTGTGTATTCCATAACATTAATCAACCTATTTTATTTTCATACGTTAATCTAATAATAATTGGCCCAAACTACTTAATTATTTTTCCTTATTATGATATATAATGTTTGCGATCATTTTAATTCTCCAGATTAACAACATGCCACGTAGTATTATAATCTAAATTGTAATTTCAAACATTTACTTTATAGATGGTTGTTTATATTGGATTGATTATTATGGGTAGTTGACATTTTATCAATAACCTGTGGAATATTAAATAAAATGACTAAATTTTAAACAGGATACACATATTTGAGAGTGACGCCTTTGAACATTCGGCCACAGAAGAGGGTTATTTAGTATTAATTAATGTAAAAGTAGAATAAAATTAGTCAAATGAAATGGATATAGATTCTAGTTTTAGGTAATAGATTACTTAATGTTTTGTGTTTTATTAATTTGTTTATGTATTTATCGTGCACTTTTCAAACTGACAGATTAAAACAGCACATTGAATTTCTATGAGCGATTGTTAAAGATTCTACCAATTTTTTCAAGAAAGGGTTTATCACATAGCTTAAAGAATTCTTTAACATTACACCATAGACATGGAACTGACGGCTCCAAAGGAAGCTGTTCTACGGAATTTTATCTCTTAAGAAAAATCCGTCAACCACAGCTGGGATTGAACCCACAAACATCACCCATCACACCCAGGACCACCGATATTGACACTACTTAATACAAATAACATAAAGGCACCTTATTATGATGATTATTATTTTTATTAGCACCGCGTCTTACTATCAGTTCGGGTTATACACGCTTACTCTTATGTGTGTGATGTTAGGGTGATTGTGAGATGAAATGGAGGGCCTACAGCTTAATGTGGAATCCGAACCACGGCGGAGGCCTGGCATTCCACACATTCACAAGTTGTGATTAATACACGTCTCGTCAGAGGTGAAGGAAGGGCTTTGCGTATAAAGGCACTTAAAGCTATAATAGATGTCCAAATATAAACCCAGTTTGGATCGAATAAAGTTAATAAGTATTACTTGCACTGATGTTCGTGTATTCTATATTCGATAATATATTCGATTGCGAGTGATGGAGTGGCTGTGGTTCAAATCTCAGCAGGATGTACTGGGAGGGTCTTACCACATGCCATAGTTTATCTCTACAGTTTTCTCATCATCTGTCACAACTAATGTGGATACATTTCTTGTAAGTTAACCCACTCAATTCCAAATCCAGATTGGTAATTTACGTATAATATACATAGTGTTCGGAAACTCATAGCCCAAAAAGCACGTATAGTTTGTTTGAACCAAAAGTAAAACAAAATCCCTGTACACTTGCACTTGGAAAACTATGCTAATACCATTAAATTGTGTTTAAAGTTTTGGCGTACAGCTCCGGAATAGTAAAGTAGTTCAAGCACGCGTGTACAGCAAGTTGCATAGGAATTAGGCGCATGGCACTCCACACCTCGACATCTTGGAGCACGGCAGCAGAACATACCACAATTAATAGTAAACGACACACCAGTACATCTAGAAATGGGAATACGTTCTGAGGGTCATCATTAACGGTCCTACATCACAGAAAGTGCTTGCCGGTATTACATGTGCAGTGCCACTCACCTAATTACTATGCTACTTACACCTTTGCTATCCTGGCGCTTTACGCTAAAACTTTGGACACGATTTAATGGTATTAGCATAGTTTTCAGGATGTAGGTGTGGAGGGATTTTGTATTTATATTGGTTCAAACAAGCTATATGTGAAGTTTGGGCTATGAATTTCCAAACATCTTGTATATGTGAGAAAAAAAAGTTTTTTTTTTGTACACCACCTCACTACGCGTTCAGGCTATAAAAAGTACACCGTTGACAAATTAATGGAATTGAGATGATAAAGGTAGAATTTTGAGGAAACGTAGCCACTTTTGCATAGAGAGAGATTGAAAAACCCATAATCAAAAATCACCCCATCAGGATTAGAATACCAACCCAACATTCCCCTCAATGCCAAATCCAATTTAACAGCTTTAAGTCTATTTTACGTCCCCATCTGTTTGGGAATAATAATAATAATAATAATAATAGTTATTATAATAGTAATTGTGAACTCTTGCTATAAAATTCTATTCACCAACACGCTGATACTTTACTTGACAGTGGTGCTGTCTGGCAACGGTTCTATCAACTTTACGTTGTCTTGGCAACGATTGGCTTAAACTGTTTCGTTACACAGTTTGCGTCATCACCAATTAAAAATTAACCTAACTATATTAAAAACACTCAAACTGAGTTTTACCTTTTTTAAATTAGAAAAAAACACAGAATTTTTTAATCTCTTTTACGTAGACACGATACTTAAAGAAAATACTAACGTTTTCGTTACAAACTTCAATTCTAAACATCTGCCATATACGTTACTAGCGCTAAAGTCTAAATGAATCATATTAGAACAAAAATATAACACAGGTCAATAAACTGGTTTCGAATGTGATACAAATTAATGCTTTGAACTATGGTAGGATAGCAATGGAAATCGAATTTAATTTGGTTTGGAATAATCAAAAGTGAATATTATTCGCCCTTAGTTTTATATCATCTAACTCACTTTGATGAACATGCAGATTAAATAGTAAATATAGTCTCCTCTGGTTTGCTGATAATCTGAGTTCAAATTTCAGCGTATGGTGTTTTTATTGATAGTTTTTTACTGTCCCTCCACGCAAACGCGAGTAAATTTATTCTAAATTCTTTCTTATGTACAAAGGATGTGTAAAAAAAAAAATCAAATTTCCTGAAAAATTTAGGGAAAATCCAAAATTTCAGAAAATCAAATTTATTTTGGAAAGCAATTTCTTGAGCTCATCAAAACTGATTTTAATTTAAATTTTTCATTTTAAATAAAAGTAATTACGTTAAGGATTATAATTTTAAAATTTATAAAGGTTTAATCTTGAAGCCACATACATTATATCTCTTTATCTATATCTCTATATATATATCATTTACGTTATTCAGTAATGTAAGAATGCTATTAAGACAAGATCGCCACTAATGAAAAATAGTTTTTGAAGTTTCTAAATAAATGATGCTGTAGATTCGCACAAAATCACGGCATATCTGACCTTGCTTTTCTAGCCCCATGATTTGAAAAAGCAATAAATTTCATAAAGGCATTTTATTATCTAGCTATCATATTCTAATCTTTGTTAAGTGTTATAAATACATACTAGTTTTATTCTTAACATTATAAAAATATGAGGGTTATTCACATTAGTCAATATTATTTAAAAAGCAGTTTTGTTATTCTAAAGATAAAAACATATAAGTTTTCATGGATTTATAATCACTTTCTCATCACCTTATTACAAATATTCTTGAATTAATTAAAATAATTCCTAGAAATTATATACACGTTCTTCTCTAACTGAAATTAAAATTAAGCTAGTCAATCATTATAACTCAGAATTATTTTATTTTCTCATATTTTACTGTATCAATATCATAATCAGAGAATATGTGAACTTAGATGGGTAAGTAGTAAAAAGTAGTGTATATATATGTATATATATCCATTAGTTTTAATGGTATGACAATATTAACAATGCACATGACCAACAAACTTGATTAATTAAATTTAAATTATATTTACGACAAATAATGCATTTAATAATGATATGGCAATATTATCAATGTACAAGACCAACAAACTTGATTAATTACATTTTAATTATAGTCACAACAAACAATGCATTTAATAATGGTATGTCAATATTATCAATGCACATGACCAACACATATCTACAGAAACAACAAGGTAGGAAGTAACTTTGAGAAAATAAATAAATATTCATTTTGTGAACGATAAAAGCACTTTAGTATATTAATAATACCCTATTATTTTATTGATATTAATACTATAGCCTATATCAAAAGCAACAGCTTTATATAATATGATTTGATGTATGCATATCTGATAGTAGTTTTAGTTACGTTTGTTAGCTGATGCTATCAAGTTCATATATATATTATATATAAAAACACATTTGTTCTGAACAGGAGTATAAACTCTTTATATGCATATGAGCAAGGTAGTATGAACAAATGAAAAAAAATTGAGTTGGATTATAATATTATTAAATGTTCTTTAAGGTAAATGAAAAAAAAAATACAGTTCCCGTAGGTAACATTTATTACTGTTATAGCTACATTTTAAATAGCTTACTTTTCACTGGGGATATATATNTACAGTTCCCGTAGGTAACATTTATTACTGTTATAGCTACATTTTAAATAGCTTACTTTTCACTGGGGATATATATTTAGAAAATAAATTAATAAATTTTACATTTATTTTATGAGTGAAACAATTAAAGAAATTGGAGCTTAAAATTACTTTAGATGTGGAGAATTTTGTTCTTCTTCAGGGATGACGAGAATAAGAGATGAAATCATATAATTGGCTCAAAGTTTGATAGCCATTAGTATTTTAATTGACAATTATTACTTAACATCACAAAATTTATAATCATAAATTATAGCATCTATTTCTAAGTTGACCTGAATTGTAATACATTAGTGCAAATATTTAATGACTTTCAGTTCTTGGAGTAGATTTGCATATCATTTATTTAATGTATATCTTTGTGAGACGTACGTAATTTACACAAGGAATTGATAAGTTTTATAGAATAATGCTAAGTCAAGGGCGTGGAAGAAGGAAGATTTATTGAAAATAGAAACAATGATCGTAAATTAAATTAAATTAAAATGAATTTATTAAAATGGCTGGGGATTCAAAAAGGCTACCTTTGATTCATATCCTAAAGGAAATATAATTATAATATTTAGGTATTATCCCATTTTCAGGGCCGTTTTTCACTCAGAATAACATAATAGATAAAAGTTTTTCTAAACTATATTAAAAAAATTAAAAAATACCTCTGATGAATAAAAAAGTACTGCCTTTAGCTATAGTTCCCCTCACTACCACATTAAAAGTTTATTACTCGTATTTTGTATAATTTTATGACTCATACAAATGTACATTTATTCAGATGGATGGCCAATAATTATTAATTAACCATGTTCATGTAGCTGGTGGAGTTATTTACACTTACAAAAACAGTCGATTCAAACCTTTCTATAAATCTGTATGACCTTCCAGCTTATTTCATACGTGAACAAATTCATACCATTACATTTGAAAAAACTTTTCGTAGTTTGACGAATTATGTTGATATAAAATATGTTTAATCACTCTAATTAAGTTAAATTACATTAGCTGAATTAAAAAAAATAGCAAACATCTCTTTGTAAAACGATATGTGAAGTATTGTTTACGAATCCCACAGTCTGAAACCTAGAATATAAAACCTTTTCAAAAAGTAAATTTATTTTTAGATGGATGTTAATTTTTTTCCCCTCCTAGTCCTACCACTCTGCTGGAATATAAAGATATATACACAAACAAAATAAGGGTATTAAATGAATAAGTTAGTGTTACTCTAACCGAATTCGCTTTGAGGGAGAGTGGTAGAAAAATTAGTAATTAGAATCTCAAAACAAAGAAACGGATTGCTAACCCCAATCTCTCCATTTCCATCAACTCGTATATTACGATACCAAAGTTTTTTTTATCCGTGTTGCTAATATTGTAGTTACATTTACTACTAACGAATTATCCTAAGAGGTAATGAAGGGTAATAATGGTAATTTGTATAAAATTTACCCATGCTAGCGTGGTGATTTTGGGAAAGCCTAAGATAAAATAACGTGTCAAAATTAAACAATCAGTGTGCACTGGTCGGGATTTGAGCCTCAACCTCAACTTAAGCTGTATTTAAATCAGGGAGACGAGCCGAAATACTAATCAGTTCTGGTTATTGTTCTAGTTCTCCAAACAAACATTTTAAGGTTCCGATTTTGGTTCTGATTGGAGAAAGATAAATGTTCAGTCTATTTTGGGTTATTAATTATATTCTGGTGCAACGGCGCTTTGGATAAGTCTAGAGACCCCGCATACGTATACAAGGAAAACATTCATAGATAAAGAACACGTACAATCAAAAGATAGAGATGCATGTAAACAAATGAGATTTAATGATGCCAGTTATCAATAAATACATAAAGAAATATCAAAGCACCATCCAGTTTGTCAAAAGGAGGCCTATGATGATGGCCTAAAATCAGTGAATCTACTACAAGTAAACAAGTAACCCCACTTCAGGAGTTTACATGGCGTGAAGCACCAATATCTGCTCCCAACAGGCAAGACCCTAATTGTGCTATATACTAGTATACAATTGC
>CABFOW010001651.1:0-75005 GCA_902141385.1 Timema californicum
TATGTTTTTATTTAACCTAAGATTCTTATTAAAATAAAATGATTTTAACGCATTAATTTCACTTTCCATTAATTTAAATTCTTAGCTTTTTCTTTCTCATTAATCTTTTTATCAATCACTATCTAAGTCTTTAGTTTTAATGTAGTTATCTACGATAGCTCACAACATTTTTTTAAATTTTTTGAAATTGACCTTAAAGGTTGGCATCTAAATTTGTATATGGTGACAGTTTTTCATATAAATAAGAATAGGATTTTATTTTTAAAAACTAAACATAATTTTATTGTGATTTATAAAAACTTAATATTTTAAATTTGAATTTTGTTGAAAAATATTTGAACAATTTGGTTTAATATTTATATATAGAACTACCTAGTGGGACCCCTCATCACAATTTGACCTTTGAACCCGACGTGGATATATTTTATTTTGATGATTACGTAATGTTGTGTTGCTCTCTGATTGGCTGTTGGCTTTCCCCCTCCCTGACCCCCTACCCTCCCCGGACCCCCTTTCAGCGGTTTATTCTTGTCGAAACTTGTTTTTCTTTATGTGTGATCATGGTTTATTTTATGTTTCGGTAGGATTCGGATGGGCGTTGAAGTTTATTTTATTTATAGATTGCGTATAACCCGAACGGGTAGTAAGACGCGGTGCTAATAATAATAATATTTATAGATTTTTATTAATTTATTTGTGTGGGAGCTTATTTTATTTATTTGCGTGCAGTCCATGACATCGGGAGTTCCTCCCTTAGCATTGCTGATTAAGGAGGAAACAGGCAGCAGGGACCTCACCTGATGACTGTTAATTGCAGGGTGTGAGGAATGGTTCCCAGCCGTAAGACCCCTTTCACTTCCCTCCCCTTCCCCCTTCCCCCAGGCAATGTGTTTTTCCGGTGTCACAAACCCCTCCCCAACTTTGTGGCAATTAATTTTTACCGCAACTAGAGAGCATTGACACAACTCTGATTATCCACAATCAGGAGCCTCGGAGTCCTCAGTTAGGAGACGATATCCCCCCACTACAAAAGTCTACTAAAATTGGTTGTATGTTATCGTCCGTTGACATTCGCTGATGTAGTTATCAGTTATGCACCAGATTTGGTGGAGGAGTGAATTAGAGATGTTCCGGCGCTGGAGAGGGAAACTAGTGACAGACAGTACACCTAAGAGGAGATTGGCGCCCCGACCTCCGCTGTCATAACTAGATAAGGTTACACGCACCCTTTCTTGCTAAACGTTTTGTTGGGCGGTAGGGATGTTTAAGAAAATGTTCCGGATGGATAACTACCAACAGTTTACACGGCAGGGATTCGATTTTAACATCCCCTGCCAGAATTAAATGAAGCTGAAATTTAGACGGCATGCACACCGTGATTCGAACCCCGATTTCTTTCGTATGGGGAAGGAAGGGGGGGAAGAGTGCACAGCTAGTGCCTGTTAGAACGGTCGTCCAATCAGATACTTATTTCCAAGTGCACCCCCAATTTGCGATAGTGAAAAATGGGTTTTGCTGGTCTACTAGATTTTACTAGAGCATGTAGAATGTGTTTATTAATTGTGATGGTAGATTGCTATCCAAGGATAAAGTGAAATACAGAACTAACTGTTTTATTCCTTGAGCCACTTATAACAACTAACAAAATTATTTAATGTTCGCATCTTTATTGTTTCGAAGTAACATATAACTCTTACATTAATTCATAAGTAATATTGAATTGAGTAACTTGAACTTTACTACAAAAACAATGAAAGAAAAGATTTAACAATATATATTATCGATAATATCAAGTGGAAATAAGGGGTGCTGCAGTTCCACGGTGCATATACATGAGCCGCCACTGCCCGAATAATAATATAAGTGGGTGTACAATCATTTTTGCTGGGGTTGAAATGTGAAAAGGTCTCTATCTACCAAGGTGTAATTTAAAACATATAAGTAATTTAATAATAAATTATCCTAATATATTATTTACCCTTTTACTGAAGATTAGTCCGTCTAGACATAATTGACACCTGGACACCGGAATTGAAACCCGCATGGTTGGCTCAACAACAAATAATTTTCATAGGCAATATAGAATTTGGTTTCTCTTGCTAACAACCAGCTGGAAGCAATAATTTAATTTCTACTTTTAATCATTACATAAGAATACTTAAACACGTTGAAAGACTACATTTTCTTTTTAAATAACCAAATTCCCTCCCCAGAGCGTCAAATTGATGATTATTAGATGGCCACGCTATTTGTTATTGAAAATGTAACAGTAGCTGTTGAAAGCACCTGTTTCTATATACCACAGCCATCTATTGCCCCAATTTTGAACTAAGTTCTTCAGGCAAGCGTGAGATAACCACTGCTTTGGGGCCTTTGGGGGGAGAGAGAGAGAGAACTTATTTTACCTTGTAGATGTTTTATAATATGTTCTTTAGTATTTAAAACCCACCTTGGTGGCGTAGTTGGCTAACGTGCTAGTCGTGTTGAGCTCAACCGCTAAGGACTGGGAGATCGAGGTTCGAATCTCGGTCGGGTGAACTGGGGGTGGTTTTTCCTAAATGGTTTTCCACTCCCCTCCACGAAAATGCTGGTTCACTTTCTCTAACTAAACCTTTCCAATTCCTAATCCATTAGCGTAATTAGTACTTAAAGCGTACATCCCGAACGGGTAGTAAGACGCGGTGCTAAATAATAATAATAATAATTTAGTATTTAAAGAGCTGCTAGCTTATATATTAGACGAGCTAATGCATCCAACAGTTTACCGCAGCAGGGATCTGATTGCAACTTTCTCCACCAGAAATAGATAAGCCTGACATTTTGACGGCGTGTCCATCGGGATTCGAAACTCAGTATCATTTAAATGTGGTGGTAGAGATTTGAAGCACTTATATTTGAGATCGGTCAGAGTTCGATGATGGTGTGTGACCAGGCAAAAAGTGTACCAGCATTTGCCCTGGTTTGAAATGTGAAGTAATTAGTGTTTGTTGCCCTCTAAGGGATTTGAACCCCTACCTCCTTACGTCACAAGGCGAGATGTGTACCCACATTTGAGTGAAAGAGGGTGGCAGCAAGTGGACCAATATTTGAACCCCCTGCAGTTTAGTATATTGCGAAAGTGTTGTCCTAGACCTGGGAGTAGATTTTAAATCTCCCTCTAAGCAAATGCGGGTTAAGACTTCCCAATTTCTAATACGTTAGCGTAATTAGTACTTAAGCGTATAGCCCAAACGGGTAGTAAGACGTGGTGCTAAAATGTGTCGAGTTATTTTGATCTATAAATAATATGTGAACCAGTTAACTAGGTAAATACGATTGAGTTATTTTAGAAAAAGATTATGATAATAGCTATGAGAAGGTTGGGGTTTGATCCCACAGCAAGTTATTTTTGAATGAATTTTCATAAATCGTTCTCCTTTTTCACTTCTGGAAAATTGAGATATATTCCCTTATTAAATATAATTTATTCAACCTTACTTCTTTCTTGTGATAAATATTATACATGTAGAACGTTGGGAGGCACTGCGTGGTTGTGTGATGTAAACGAAATTATATGTTTTAATAAATATTCAGGGTAAACTAAACAAACACGTTGAAAGACTACATTGTAATCAAGTTTCAAAAAAATAATTTCAAACTCTTTCATCAGCGTCGAGAGGATTTATGGATGTTTGTTAATATTTTCGATTCTTTTCCGTGTGAATGTAGGTACACAACCCTTAATTTTGGCTTGAGGTTTAAGTGGCTAATTGGTTTTGTTTGATTGTTATTTATTATGTCAACAAAATATAGTTTCGAGCATTAAATTTAAGTTGAAATGGTATCTGATATTACTTATGAATTTTTGAAATTGTTATATATTATTTCATCAAAGTATAATTTCGACCATTAAATTTTGTTGTTGTATAAGTGGCTAATTAGTTTTGTGTAAATTTTATTTGTAATGTCACCAAAAAGCGTTTCAAACATTAAATTATATTTAAAATTGTATTTAATATTAATTATGAATTATTGTAAAAGTTATATAATCGGCTAAATATAGATGAGAACATTAAATGATATGTCAAATAAAACTTTTTATTTTGCTGTTATAAGTGGTTCAAGAAATAACATTTTTTTTTAAATAAATTAAATTGGTGGCACAGTTGGCTGACGCGCTTGTCTCGTGTAGAGCCAGACTTTCGTGGACGGGGGAGTTCAAGGTTCGAATCTCAGTCGGGTAAACTAGGGGTGTTTTCTACTCTCCCTCTACGCAAATGAGGGTTCAATCTTCCCGCTCCTCATCTATTAGCGTAATTAGTACTTAAGCGAACAAACCGAACGGGTAATAAGACGCAGAACTAAAATGTGTCTAGTTCGTGTAATCTAAAAATAATATGTGTGCCAGATCTATAAATAATTACGTTTGAAGGCGGCAACCGGAATGACGTTAATTTTGACGTTTTGAAAACGAACAGGCTGCGGAAAATACATAAATTTGCCTCAAAAAAACTGTGAGAAAATTTCTTGCGACTATATGTACCGTTTCGCAGAATAAATTCTGCCGGCCAGTTTACACCTAGCGGTGGATCACCGATGATTTTAATACTTTGCCGTTTGAGTATTAGTGTCCTATTAAACGCGCTCGACACTACTAAAAGGTGATAATTTAGACGGGCTTTCACTTTAGACAATCCCACTGATATACCATTTTGCAAAGATTTGAGATTTTTTCATATTTTTTTGTATAAAAACACTCATAATTTTTATGATTTATTTTATGCACCCGGTATACTTTTTTATATATTTTATCCTCCAATACAATCCTTCACCTACCTGATTATTTCTAGTCAATTAGTTGTTTATATATATATATATATATATTAATTATAGTCAAATTTGTTGTGTTTTTTGTACATATTTTAAATTGAAACCATCTGGTTGTGTATTTATTCAAATACCCTTTAAACATATTTAGTAAATTAGTACTGAGTTACTATTCTAACTACGACCTCAAGAAAGTGACTATTGTTTCCTCTGCATCTTTAACATGTATAATATACTTCAAGGTGTAAGATATATTCTATAACTATCGTGTTTTTTGTTTTGTTTTGCTATAAATAAATAATCTAATTTTACTTTTCATTGTGTTAGCTATAATCTAAAACTTTTATTTGTGTAAATAAATATTCCAAGAACACTTTTCATGGTGTGAGCTATATTTGTATGAACTTTTATTTGTTTAAATAAATATTTTGAGTATACATTTCATAGCATGAGATATATTCTAAAAATGTTATTGGTGTAAATAAATATTTCAAGTATACTTTTCCTGATGTGAGCTATGTTTGTAAAACTTTTATTTGTGTAAATAAATATTACATGTATATGTTTCATAGTTGTACAACTATTAATTGTGTGAATAAATATTATAAAAAAAACTGTAATATTTGTGTTTTAACATCTACACTGCTCCCTCCTATATTACAAATGCAAGTTCATTTAGCTTATAAGCTCAGTCTCAAACATTATGTACAAGTTGAAGCATCCATTTTGGGATATCATCAACGGCCCTTCCGGCTATGGAAAGTCACAATTTTTAGCCGACTTTATTCATCACTTGGAAACAATGTGTGACGTTAAATTTGATAAAATCACCTAGTATTAAGCTTATTGCAACTGGGATTCGAACAAGACGGGTTAAGTGCCCACGTCATATTCTCTAAGGGATTGCCCGAAATGGATGACAACTTTAATGGCTCTCAACAGCTGATTATCCCGGGCCACATGATGCGTGAAGCCAACAAGTGGTCGTCGATCTATTCACCAAAGGATACCACCATCAAAATATTAGCGTCACGTACCTTACACAAAATCTATTCCACCAGGGCAAGGGCCAAAGAGACATTTTCTTATACATACATTATATCATGATTTTTAAAAATCCCAGGGATAAAGCTCAGATTCAACACTTTGCACGTCAAGTCTGTCCTGAAAACCCCCGTGTTTTAATAGAAGTTTACACTGATGCTACAAGTACTCCCCACGGGTATATATTGTTTGATTTCAAGCACGGTACACAAGAATGGTTCAGATATAGAATACGCACACATGTCGGGTGTTGCGTGTACCTACCATGCAAAGATTATAAAAACACCGATACTTCCCTATTACAGATCATTTCATATCCATGAGTCCCAAGGTTCTGAAGAAAGCCCCTCTGCTGCGTGCGATGCATCGCATGAACCCGCAGCAGCGTGTCACCTTGTTGAAAACGGCCGACAAGAAACTGATTAACTCTGTTTGCGAGTTTGCCTACAAAATTTTAAAAGGGTGGGTGCCGTTGAAAAATGTCCATAAGACCAAGCTATGTACTCACAAGTAGGTGTTGCACAAGATGGTCAAACTAGGAGAGTGCTGGAAGAAGAAGAGACGACTACTCGTTCAGAAAAGAGAAGCATTCCTGCCCTTACTTTTAGCCCCATTAATCTGCAATGTCCTCGGTTCTCTATTCAACAAGTAGATAATGGAACACATGAAAAAGACAATATTGTTGCCCCCGGAACATTGCATCGTTACGAGCAATACCGTCAACAAGTGGCATTAGCCACAATTCTAGTGGTCTCAGAGATGGACAAGGAAATGGAAAAAATTCTCGCTTCAAAGCTAGACGACAAGTCTAAATGGACTCTATACCAACATATGCTACAGTGTTCCACTCTCTCTGTGTCCTCTTATTACCGACCAAGAATATAATAAAAGGGAGAGAGTGAATCTAAGGAACAATTTACAGGGAAATTATGAGAAATATGTAAAAACAACAATATGAGCTGTTTATTCAAATTAATAACAAGAGCGCAGAAAATAGTACATGGTCTCATTATATCATAATGAGTTATGATTGAAAATTAAACATAATGACAACAATTTTGTATCCTTAAAGTTAAGCAGGTATATTTACAATAGAGAAACATGAAATCCAATCATTATTCTGACGGTTCAGTCTATATGAGACACAACAACTTTACGTTTTGAAATTTAGTACAATAGAACATTATAAGGGCCTAATGGGCACCTTGAAACGGTTACAAAAGTTTCGTCATTCACAGAGAACGAAGATATATATTACGTTACTTTAACTTTGAAAATATAGCACAACGGAGTTTACATAATGCGAGAGTTTGGCTAACAGACTAGTTGGATTCTGGTATCAACTAGAGCAACTCATTCAGGCAATATATAATGTCTGATGATGGCGCCGTAGAGTGTCGAAGCATGTAACAAACAATACAAAATAAGGGCGTTCTCTACGAAGCCTGCAAAAGGAGCATGGGACTCAGATAAGAGAATAGAATTCAATTATTTTTAATTTTTATTTATTCAACATTTTGTCAATTTTACAATTCAATCAGTTTTCTAATTACTTCTTCAATTGTTTGACTAAAAATTAATGTCACCCTAGTCATGGATAATCTGTATATATGGTTTAGTTAAGTTATTTAATTTTATTGTGTTATAAGTTCACTTGTTCAATGTAGCGCCATCTGACTCACATTTTAATGTGTTTTTAATTTTATGCTATATCTAATCTTATATGTTGAATTGACAATAGCTACTTTAACTAATCTTTACAGATATATTCAATAAAAGTCTTTTATTTCACATAATTTTTTTTCTTAATATCTTTATCACAAATAATATTTTATATTGAATTATATAATCGTAACAGACTATAGTCAAACTCCCCCTGGACTATCTGATCCTGACTCAGAATTAGGAACCCAAACAATAATTCCATCGATAAATAATACTTCAAATGTCTTAATAGGTCATACTTTAGAAAAAGATATTAAATGTGCAAAGGTTAATTAAAGTCATCATAAATACAAAAATAATAATAGTAGTTACTTTACTTTGTGATAATTCAATATGTAAACTAAAATAAGAAATGTTACCTCGATGATTAGAAAACATAGTTACAATTATCCAAATTTCAAATATATTTATTTTTAACTCGCTCAAACTTTGAATCAATCAATAATAGTGGATATCTACCAGAATGAATATTACACAAAGACTCTAGCGCCCAAGTGGCGACATACAAAATGTAGAGTTTTCTATTAAACAGAACGATCATAATAAGATAGTTACTTTCAGAAACAGAATATTAAAATTTTATAGTTGAAAATAAATTAGAGTCCAAATTACGAATCACCATAGTTACGATTTCTATACAATATACAAGTTTATCCTACCATTGCCCAGGCCTATGACAATGGTCCGTCGTCGATCGTAGTTGATATGATAGTCAATTAGGCATACTTGCGTAGCCATTTATATAGAAGTTTCGTTGAACAGGAGGGGAGGTGGGAGAACAAAAACACATGCTAGGTGACGTCAACGATGTCTTCCAACAATCTCGTACACCATTTTTTATGCTGCTCCATCGTAATATCAGCAAATTTCTTCAATAATCCGATGTTTCGAAGGTGGTTCCTCTTCCCACCGTCAGAGGCCAGGTAAATAGTTATCCTCTAGTTGTCTTCAAGGTTGATCGGCTCATTACTCGCAAGTAGACTCGGGGGGCCGGGATGTCTTGTTGACACATCGTATCTCGCTTGATCCACTCGTTGTTTTACGAAGCCAGGTGTAAGGCAGCCTTGCAGGTTACTAGTGTAAGCAGATTCATTTGGTAAGTACACGAACAAACTATTAATATTCAATTGGATTAGGTAGTGAAATATATTGTGCAGCATTGTTTTATCATGTCTTATTAACCTACGTGAACTACAACAGATAAGATTACCATTGTAGGGATCCTAATGGAGTTGTATTTATTGGAGCGGGTAGTATGATTTACTGCGATATATGCGTAAACGTAATTATGGAGTGGGGTCCTATTGTAACATTATTCAACGTAATGTTACAACAGCTCTATCTGCACATTAGTCAACACCCTCCTCCGCCTGAAAATACCACCACCACAACCACCTCTGAAGTGTTAGTATTTCCCTTCCCTGCTGTACTCAATCTATACCCGTACAAGAACGTAAAAAAGCGGAAGTTTTACTAGAACATAATATTTCCTGAGGCGATATCTTTTGGGACGAAAACGTGGAAATGAGTATTCACGATACGTCTCTCCATGGATCCAATATTGTGGATTTAATCGACAATCTGGTCAGAGCAAGAAGTCACACTGAGCCGTTGGGGTGGCGAGAGTTTCTCACGACAATTAAAAAAATAAACGTCCCGAAAGAATTTATTGTAAATCCTAAAAGTTTGGCGCCCACTATAGATCCAAAGCCCGTACCACATCCACTTACACCGTCGCAACTCCCTAAGAAGAAGAAACAGAAAATGTTGGACGAAAAAGGTGGCTTCCTTTCCGAGCTGAATGGTCAGTTTATCCGATATCTAATACGATCCTTCTCATCCTGCAAGATTTGCATGGGCAGCATCACTCATATGGGCGTCCAAGAAAGATCCGGAAAATGTACGAAAATGGGTTCGTGCGCAGGTCACCAACCTGTGATAAAAAAGCTTACACTCAACAAGTTTGTGGTGTCAAATTTTGATGATTTCTGGCAAGCCGATCGCAACGATATTCACAGTCTCGGAAAATACTACTGTGCCGTATACTTGCTCACCGTCATCGACGCGTTTAGCAAAATTGCCTGGCCGAATACGCTTCCATCCAAGACGGGGAGCGACATGAGAGAAGCCTTTCGGGATATTTCCAAACAAAGTGGATGTATATCTCTAAGCTTACAGACGGACAAGGGGACAGAGTTCACGGCACGTCTAGTCAGGAAATTTCTCAATAAAGAAGGCGTGTATTACTACACCACACATAATCTAGACATGAAGGTAAGAATCGTGGAACGATTCGATAGAACTCTTAAAAAGCGCATGAAGTGCTACTTTAGCAAAAATAACACGTATTGCTATGTGGACGTCCTCCAAGATCTCGTAGACGCTTACAATGGCAAAAAACATTTCAGTATCAAGATGGCGCCTACAGACGTTTCATAAACAAATGTGCTTCATGTCAGAGATAATCTGTATGCTAAAAGGCGCCCAAACTCGAATAGTAAGACAAAAATCAAGGTCGGTGGCATGTTGCGTATTAACAAATCCAAAATACTCTTTGAAAAGGGGTACTAAAGCAATTGGAGAAAATACATTTGCAAAGTCAGCAGTGTCGAGATGCGACAACCAGTCGTCTACATCCTGACCGATCTTGACATAAAGGAAGTGGAGGGAACTTTTAACGAACACGAATTTCATCGCGTACATCTTACCGAAACATTTAAAGTTGATATAATACTACGTGTCACGAATAAACGTGCCAGAAGAAAGTGTACGTGCAGTGGAAAGGTTACTCCACCAAGGTTAATTCTTGAATTCCTGCCAGATACGTCAGTGCCCTACCATGAAGGACCAGTTTTACATCACTTTGCCGACTAACAGCTCTATTGGATATTTCCCGAAAAATACCCTTGCGAATTCCACCACGCAACTACCCTCTCGTATTACAGTCGACGGAGAGTGGGAAGTCCCTCACCAAATTCCAATATCCATGTTCTTTCACCATCATACCCAAGGGCCTAAATATTGTATGGTGTAACTGCGTGGACGCTAACAGCGTGGAACAAATATTCAAGGATCACATCCCTTCTGTAAACTACAGCACTAACAAGAAATTTGTCAAAGCCCTAAACCATGTAGAGGTGTTTAAAGGGTATTTCAGATTTGTATTATATTACACAAACACTAACAAAAAGTGAACATTGTTTCTTCTTCACCGAATATAGCTGTTGACTCAATCTAGTCAACTAAATCTACAGCTATGTTTCGATCTTCAGACTAATCTGATATATGTACAAAAGTCACCGTATGCCAACAACATTCTATTAGGATTGCCCTCGAAAATGTACATCTACACGGATGTCGTTGATCCTCAACCCGTAGGTCACATAGTATCACCGCTTTTACGTATCGTCTGTATCAACACCATATACTATCTTTACGGCATTTATAACAGAGCTAGCTATACTCTATTGCACTACGTGCCCGTACCTAGAATCGAAATTGAAAGCCTGGAAACCAATATAAGATCAGGCACTGGTGAACCTGTACAGTTCGAGTTTGAAAAAGAGTGCGCGAAACTTTGTTTTCGGCGTTGCTCAACATGAACTGTCCTTACCAAAGATACTACGTCAACCATGCTGAAACAGGACTATCTTCGATACACCACAACGTGGACATGAAATAGGAAGTTTCACAGTGACCTTTTCAAGAGCGCCGTATCGTTGCTGAGAACCGTTTCTAAAGCCATTGGAATACAGGCGCTTCATATGGGTATACGCGTGCTCTCCAACGTCGCCACTCAGCGTCGTCCTTTCAAAAAGGCCCTATGCCAGTATGTCGGCGAGGCTGAAACAAACCTTAAATGCAAGGCGGAGCAGAAGATAGACACGCTGATAACCAGCTCAGGCTATTAAGGGCGTCGAAAGAAGCAATGACGTAATTTTTATGTCATTGCCTGACGTAAAATGTCGAGAAAGCAGCAGTAGATGTTTTCAGTTGAAATTTCATTTCTACACCCCCAGTCTTGCAAGTGTTCCAGCAGTTAACTCGATGTCTTTTTCCATTCCACCCACGCAAACGAGTCTTGAATGTTGACAATGGCTTCAGTACAAACTGTTCTCTTCTCTCACCAATGATTAGCCCAAAGAATTTACTTCTACCTGTTAAAGGGGGTACAAAGTCAATCTTTTAAAGACCATTATCTATATCATGGCGGCCATCATTAAACCCCATGATGGCGCTTTCACCGAGGTGAATCAAATCGCTCCCGCCAACAATTGGATGAATTCGATATTAACACAGGTAGATGTTTTTTAAACCTACATCTAGTATCACCACCCATAAACACGCATTTTTATAGATTATATATTGAGACGTTGCTCAATTAAAGCAGTAATGACAAAAGAGCACCTTTGGACTTGCGGTCTGTGGTTCGCAGACATGCCCGGAACCTTTGAGTTTGTTAACTCTGGCAACAAGGGGTTTGAGTCTCGTCATGGCCTTACCACATAAAGTAAAACGGTAGATATTTTGAAGTATCTACACGGTGATGGGTTTAACCAAGGGAAGCACCTTTTGAGCGGCTGTGAAGTCAGAGTCAAGTTGGCCCGTTCCAGAGATGGGATTAGTGTTATAACCGTTCCTGAATTTCCACACTTTAAGGTTCACATCTTTAAAGCCTGTCTTCTATTGCGACGTGTCAAAGAAGAACTTTCTTTACTGTTGGCACATGCCAAGGCATTATAAGTTAGTCCAGCAATGTATCCCGTCACCCGCGGTGAAGTAAAAACACTCACTTTTCCTACGGGTGTGCAAATTATATCACTGGACAACGTATTAACCGGACAGTCTCCCAACGATGCATCGTGATATTTCTATCAAACGCTGCGATCAACGGAGACTCCACCAACAACCTGTTCAACTACCAAAACCTATGGCATGAACCATTTATCGCTGAAAGTGAATGGGGAACAAGTGCCATCGAAATCGTTACAGCTTGATTTTAAAATTGCATATATGTCATGTCCTACCATTCACTGTTTTCAGGAACGGGTATCCATTTCATGAACGAAGGTAGTGACATCACACGGGAAGCCATCCTTAAGGGATATCATCTCATGGATTTCAATCTCACACCTAATCTGTCCACCCACATGAAATCGCATTAGAATTTGAAGAGGCATGGCTCTATGAGCATCGAAGTAAGCTTCACCAGCGCTCTCACCTAAGCCGTCAATTGTGTCGTATACGTGAATTTTGCCAAAATCATCACCATTGACAAGAACAGTAACATCGTGACCGATTATGGGAGTTAATATAATCGACATACCTCAACTTACACCAATAATTTAACTCATGTGTTTCAATGTAGTTTTCCAGTGTTTCATCAACGAGAACAAAGGGTGTATCGTCAAGGAACTGAGTGTTTTATCTGTATATGGTACATTACTTCAAAATTGGGTGTTAAAACCCCCATACGCTATCGATGCACTTTCAGCTGCTGTTAAAAATCAAGCCGACAATATCGTTAACAAACTGCACGGTGTTCTCTGTGATAGGGGCTATGTGGATTACAGTATGGTCGAATCACTCATCTACCGTGCCACAACGCGTGCAGAAACCGTCTACGTCAAGGGGGTAGAAAATACAAAGTTTCTAGCCAAAAACACGCTTATGCCTGTCGTAGATCTATACGACAGAGGTTGTTCGTCTTTATAAACACTTAAATTGGGTCGCACCATTTACTTGGCACATAATTCTGTGTGAAATTTCTGTTCGGCCTCCATCAGTTGGGGATTTTGAGATTGGATGATTGAAGATGGACACATACACCATAAAACGTGCGCTGAAAACAAACCCGTGGTTGCGTTCTGTATTGTCGGGTGTTTTTCTTGTGGATCAACTACCCGCAAGAATAGCGCGACCTGTCGCTCTCGTCATAAATACAGATCCACACACAAAGCCTGGGAAGCATTGTGTCACCTTCTTTATCGACAAGAATGGTGTTGGAGATCACTTTGACTTTCCACCCTGTATAAACTCACATCTGGCATTTATACGCAAAACACTTCCCGCACGTCTCATAACATGATAAAACTTCAAAGCATAACCTCAGACGTTTGCGTCCCTTACTGTCTCATGTAACTTCTCTATCGTGCCCAGAACATTTCGATGAAAATTTTCCTAGCCCTATTCTAGCCCACCAACATACAATCAACGATGCTAGAGGGGTGAGATATTACAACACGTTTTCAAGACTCTAGGGTGTTGTCACCCCTCAAGAGGCTGCATCCAATCAGCGTACGCCTATAAAATGGACATTCCGACAGAGTGCCGGCCATAATCCCGGCAGTCGTTGAAGTGATCAAACCTCATTGAAGGTCAAGACGTTTGCACCTACAAAGCAAAGCCAGTGAAGTCACTCGTCATCACCAGTATTTTCAACACTTTGTTCCCGCTGCACAAAGACGACGCCAAACGAGTCATCGTCGGCATATGCATCAAGAACAATTTTACGCCCTATGTCTAACTAGAATTTTATAATGGAATTGTGCGGTAATTAACCCTACAGAGTGGCAAGAACTGGGCTACTACAATTTTGTTATTTCAAAGGTTTTCAGCGACACGCAGCCTCCTCAGAAGATTAGTCTGACTATCCATGAAATCTCTCTAAGACGCATGTGCGTTGACCGTATGGTCGTTATAAGCAATAAACAAGAAGCCGGACTCAAATAGGTCGCCTAACTAGCACCTAACACCCGTCTCACGATATTGCAACGATTTGATCAACACACTCGTCGTGGATGTATGCAACACGCTAACAGAATCAGCGAATGTAATCGATCTTGAACATCCTACGATTGAAACGCACATCATAAACCTGGATCTTATCGATGGTACCTACTATACACTTCAAGCCATCAGTTTGGACTATTACATTCGGGATTGTGCACTAAAAACTATTTTACTAACACATCTAAAGACACCATAGAAAAACGTATAAACGAATATAGTCGTCATTCCTCTAAAAGTGTATAATAAATATTATGTATGTCTGTGAAACTTTTAATGTATAATAAATTATGTGTATCTGTAAAACCGTTAATGTATAATAAATATTATGTATGTCTGTAAAACCTTTAATGTTAAGTAAATATATGTTTTGTAATATTGTGTTTTATTCGCGCAAAACTTGTCTGTCTCTTTCACGTAGGGTAACCAGATACGATTCTCCACTTGTCGATCCGGCAAACTGGCACCAAGCATGAACAGGGTCCATGACCATTTCTACTAGCTCATGGTTTAAATGTCACGTATTATTCTTGTCTTGACTTGTCTTGTTGAGCCGCTATACTGGTGCCAGATATGTGTCACCGGGAAAAAACCATTACCACATAGATGGGGAAGGTTGTTGGGGAGGGTTTGCGACATTGCAATGACGACACTGGGAAAATTCATTGCTTGATGGAAGGGGGAGGTTGGAGGGAAGTTAAAGGAGTCTTACGTCTGGGAATCATTTCTCACACTCTACGCTAAACAGTCGTCAGGTGAGGTTCGTGCTGCGTGTTCCCTCTCTATTCAGCTATGCCAACACGCCACCACCTGGAACCCGATAACGTCATTGAGAAAAACCCTTTTCTGGAGGGAGGGGAGGGTTTTGACACCAAAATAGTTTCAGTGTCTTGTGGCTAGGAATCATTTCTAACACTCTACGCTAAGCGGCGGTCAAGAGAGTTTCGTGCTGCGACCTCAATAGCGATGCCACGGGAGGAACGCCCAATGCCGTGGACTGCATGACAATAAATAAAATAAACTCCTACACAAATAAATAAATAAACCAATAAGTAAAATAAACTCCAAAGCCCGTCCGAATTCTACCCAAACATAAAAACCAGTGAGCACACATAAAAAATAAATTTCGGCAAGAATAAACCATTGAAAGGTGGTCGGGGGGGGGGAGATAAAGGGGGAGGATACAGGGGAGAGGAAAGCCAACAGCCATCCAGAGAGTGACACAACATTATGTAATAATCAAAATACACACTCTCTCCACGTCGGGGTCAAATGTCAAATTGTAATGAGGTGTCCCACTAGGTAGTTATAGATTTTCGTTATTTTGATTAACGAGTTTATATGTTTGTTTTTATGAGGACATCTAAGGATAGTAAGCTGATAGCTTATTTAGAAAATTTTTATTCCAAGCTATAATACACTATATGAAAGAGTTTGTGCAATTGTGTTTTTCCACTTATTTTATTAGTGTAGGCTATTAGAGAAAATGTCGGAATGTGAATCATTATGAGTGGATACATTTCAGTCGCTTCGTAATCGTTCGGTCCATTTGGAGACAATTGGGAAACTTTGAAGATAAATATAATCTACGTACTATCAAAGCTATTTTTAAAAAACCACACAAGCTTACACACTTTTTATTAGTTAATTTCATAAAGAACATTTAATTGTATTAATTAGGGCAGTGCCCACGCTACTTACTATTAATGTTATTTCAATGCCAGAGAGTGATTTATAACCATAATATGGAGAATCAAATATAATTGCTTTGAGGTTAAATAATCATTTACAGTAATAAGAAGGATCTTTTTTATTCTAATGGAAGAACATTATCATCCACCATTAAGTGTAGGATTAATGTTATCCTTTCAATTGTCCTGACTGGAAGGAAAATGGATAGTAAAATAGTCACTATAATTTAATCAAGTTAGCTCTTTCAATTCCTTTTTTAATTGCATGTTGCCTGTTAGATTTGTTTTTAAAAATGTGAAGTTTGTACTTACGTGAATGCAATATATTCAGCTTTCTTCTTGCCGTCTGAGCCAACAATGACGTCACATGTGAAGATGGCACATTCAGTTGGATGAGGGTATGAACCTTTTTTGTAATACTTGTTGGCTTCGCGCAAGTAGCATTGAGGCTCAGTTGGATCCTCTTCTAATTCTGCTGCTCCTAACGAAACAATATATTAATTACACTGGTCAACAAAGATTTTGTCCCAAGGCATCTAAAGGGTAATCTATACGTATTTCTTTCACCTGATTTCAAAACTGGTATCTTAATGGTTCTATCAGCCATAGTTTTAAAGATATGCCCTCTTTAATATTATACAGTGTGTAAGTAAACTATCTCTCCAGTGAAGTGGGCAAAGTAGCTAGCAATCTCAGTTAAGTTGGCATAACAGACTCCCTACTTTGTTAAAAAACCTTCAAACTTCTCTTATTTTCAACCTTATGCTGTTCAAGTCCATGCTAATGAGTTGTGTGACATATGACATAATTTGGACATGACGAATCGGACGTTTGCTTGATTACTGTCCTATTCAGCACTCCTGGCCAGTTGGTAGTCATAGTTCGTTCTGTGAGTATCTAATGCTGTATGTTTTTCTTTCATAAGTTACTATTAATGCAATTCGGTGTATATATTTTTATAGTGTTTCTGTAGCTTAGTATGTATATTTTATAGTGTTTATAACACCAAGTGGTACAATGCCTAGAAATTATGCTAACCATCCGAACGCTTTTTGCTACATTTGTGGTGAGGTAATATTTAAAAATAGTAAGCGTAGTTTTATTCCATTCATTAAGAAGCTTTATTTTGGTTGCAATATTGGTGACCAAGATCCAAATCGGGCCCCTCATTCTAGTTGTGTCATTTATGTCAGACTCCTCATGAGCTGGTCAAATGATTCTAGACACATGCATTTTGGTGTTCCAATGATTTGACGGAAACCAAAAGATCACTCTACAGATTGAGAGTTTTGTCTCATAAACATTTCAGGCATCCATTCCTAATCAAAAAACACCGTGATATATCTTGATTTACCATCTGACATGAGGCCTGTGCCACATAGTGAAGAATTGCTGGTGCCTAGGCCTACAGAAAATGTCATACTTAATTATGATGGACAAGAAGAAAAAGAAGAAGTGTTGAATGTAGAGCATGGTAATGATGATGAAGATGTAAGGTTTGATCCCACATTTGAAATTTCCGGTTCAATTTCTTAACCACATTGACTTACTTAAGGTGATCTCAATGACCTTGTTCAAGATTTGAATCTATCTAAAAGGCAAGCATAAGTTTTGGGATTCATATTGAAAAGATGAAATCTCCTCCACAAAGAAACACAAGTTTCTGTTTTCAGGCATAGTGAATTTAATGATTTATTTCCCCTTGAAGATCGGCTTGTTTTTTGTAATAGTGCTTATGTTGTTATGGAAGCACTTGGTCACGAGTACAATAAGATGAGTGGCGTTTAGTTATTGATTCTTCTAAAGCTAGCTTAAAATCTGTGCTTCTCCATAATGGAAATAAGTTTCAATCAGTGCCACTAGCTCATGCTGCCGATATGAAAGTACATATATGAGCATGAAACTCCTTCTGGAAAAAATCAAGTATGATGAATACAAATGGAATCTCTGTGATGGCTTGAAAGTCATTGCTCTTTTGCTTGAACTACAACTTGATTTCACAATGCACTACTGTTCTCCTTGTGAGTGGTACAGCAGAGACCGGCAAAAACACTAAACCCAGAAAAAGTGACCAAAGCGTACAACGATAACACCTTGAAACAGGAATGTTGTCAATACACCACTTGTTAATCCGAAAAAAGTGTATTTACCTCTACTCCATATAAAGCTTGGTCTTATGAAAAACTTTGTTAAAGCAATGAATCTAAGTCGGCTTGGATTTACATACAGAAGACAAAAATTTCCAAAGATCAGTGATGCAATTATTAAAGAGGGCATCTTTGTAAGATGGTTAGTTGGACCAGGTTGAAAAGGCTGCGTGGGATTCTTTCAAGCGTATTTGCCAGAGCTTTTTGGGGAAACATAAGGCAGACAACTACAAAGAAATAATGAATGAATTGTTAAACTCTTACAAGATCATGGAATGTAACATGTCTTTGAAAACACATTTCTTATATTCGCACCTGGATTTCTTCCCAGAAAATCTTGGAGCAGTCAGTGATAAACATGGTGAACTGTTTCATCAAGCCATTTCCGGAATGGAAAAACGTTACCAGGTTAAGTGGAGTCCAAATATTCTTGCTGGCTATTTTTGGACCCTAATGAGGGATATTCCAGATGAAAAATACAGCAAAAAATCCCACACTTCTACCTTTTATTTGAGATAAGCCCTTTACTATATCTGTATTTTGATAAACGTATCACTGTAAGATTTAAATGGGTATTAATCCAAATTATTACGTGATAGAGCTTTCTATATCTCTTGATTTTGGAGTTATAGTGTCTACACACATACATACAAACAAACAAACAAATAAATACACATCCTATATTATTTATATGATGATTGATTATTGGTCCCCATTGTCGGGATTCCCATAGTTTATAAGTTAGAACTTTGGACGGGCTGAAAAGTAGGATATTCCATAGCCACCATCTTCTTTCAAGATGACTGTAATGTTTAATATAGTACTATATCTAGGGACCTTTAAAATTTCACCCAATAAAAATCCAATAAACCTTAGCTGAGACAAAATCCAAAAAGTAGTGTTTTGTAGTCACAATCTTGAAACAAAATCGCGGAAGTAATTTTTAATTAGCATATAATATTATCCCGAAGTTAAAATAATATCCATGGAATATTTCAGTGGGAAAATCGGTACAGGGGCTTAGGCGTGATTGCGCAACAAACAGCAACATTTCATATTTATATAATTTGTAGGATAAAAGTATAAAAAAATAACTAAGGTGCACATCCGCTACTTTCCCTAAAATATAATAGAAAGATGGTCTTAATTTGGCTTAATTGCTCACCAGCATTCACGCAGTTTAATACTTCAGGCTTACAATATGTGTTGCAACATAAGCTAAGATTTTAATGCTTCTTGGTTCTTTAGCTGCCCGAATAGGTAGTCACATTGTCTGAAAATTGCCACTTTTAAATTTTGCTTGGATTTGGATTTACACACACTGGAGGTGACGGGGTTTAAGGAGTCAAGATCTAAATATTCAGTTATCTTCGCTTGTAGTGAACCATTATAGACTCAGATATTTGGTTCACAAATACGAAGTTCACTATAACCGAAATATGTTTCCACCTAACCATAAGTGAGATGGCTAGGGACAAACAAAACAAAAAAATACAATAACATCTAAATAAACGGTTGTGTGCTGTTGCTTACTGTACAACGTTTTAATTAATATTTTATATGTATCATTCTCAAGAGACTACGTCCCATTCATCTTGTTGCGTCGATCACTGATGATGATAGTGATGTTAATGATGAGGACGGTAATATGATAGCACAATGCCCACGATGAGGATATGAAGTGGGGTGATGGTGTAGGCATTGTTACTTATAAACAGCTTTTACCTTTAATTAAAAATAAATAAGATTGCGCACTGGTAAACCTTGGATAACTGAAACCACGGATACTGAATCAGTGGATACCGGGAACCTGGTGTAGTTCCTAATTTGACATTTCATCCGCTGCATCAAATGTCACACATCTAGTAGTTAAACCAGCGTGCCGGAAGCAGTTCAGAATAGTGGTCATTGCCTCACTCCTCCACGCATTGTCGGCAAAAGGTATATCGTGCAGTGAAGTAACCTGTCTGCCTTTGCTTGCTGGAACCGTGGAATAAATCTTAAGCCCGTAGGGTGGGGTGAAGTTGCAGTCTTCACTAGTACCTCAATATATGTAAAAGTATATAAACAAAAATTATACTTGAGGTGCACATCTTCAGGCATTCCTAAATTCCTTTACAATGTTTCTTGATCTTGAAGTTAATCGTACATTGTTATCACCAAAATGTACATAAGCTTTTATTTGATCATTCATATATCAAAAAAATTGACTTTGCATTGTTAGTTTCACATTGTTATTTCCATGCAATTATAACAAATAATTTATTACCTTTTTGATTCATTCTGAAGCCCTTGGTGTCGTTCTTAAGTTTACCATGTTCATCTGAAAAAACAAAATAATAAAAATTAGTGTTAAATTGCTGCAATTCTTTACTAACATGGCAGAAAATAATATGTTTTATCAACCATGTAGGCAGTAACGGGGATTGCAAGCCAGGTATTAAGGAATATTGTGAGAGTCACCGTCGGTACAACAATAGCTTCCTGAACGCTAAGAGGGTTGGTTTTATTCCCTTGTCTTCGTCCATGCTGGGTCACGAGGACCAATTTGAGTGTTTTCCTGATGTTAATAAAAAAAAAATCAGTTGAGTCGATTAGGAGACTCGTTACTCTTATCTCGCTGGGATTAGGCCATGGACGCTCCTGGGTCAACTTTGGGGTGTCATATTTTTGTAAATCATTTAACGACACTTTGCGTTAGCCACTCGGTTAGTCGCCGCGGATCTAATTATTATTGTAAAAAATAATCAGGCGTGATAGTTAATATCAATTATATTACATCACGGCTAAAGTAATTGATATTGTGAATTTATCTTAAATCTTTTGACGGCCACTCTCACACTAACCAAGATGAGGGAAGTGTATCAAGTGAAATACTAGAAGCCAACCAATATAATAAATAGTAGACATCTCTGATACATGTGACAACATTGAGGATGGTATTTGTGGTATATTATTACATGAAGTCCCCAAAGAGGTAAGTTTTCTTTTATTCAATTCTTCAGTCAACTTGTAAGACGAAAACCAGTTTTCTGATGTCCCATTTCCATTGCTTCCGTACAGATATTTGGTGAGATGTAGTAAATAATGAATAGCGTTTAATAACAAACAACCAAGCGCCAATCTCGTTTTTTTTTGTGTGTGTGTTTAAGTGAAAGACAAGAGTCCTCTCTAATTTGTAAATAAATATAAAAGTGTTTCCTGAATTGTGCGGCCATCTACAACTGTCCAATTTAACTACCATTTTGTAAAGGTCTGTTCTTCAATCAGCTACAAACATCCAACCACCAGAATGCCGTAGTTTGAACGTATTTCTGTCATTTAGTCTACTGATAAGCAACAAATAACTAAGTGATACATTTTCGCGCTTTTAGATACTTTATCTGTAGGTCAGAGTGTGTTTGATTCTTATAAGATCTGTAAACCTTTTTGTGATACTAGTTGAGTTATTTTGTTTTAGGTAGATGTTCATATTATTGTTTATAGAAAACATTAAAACAATGATTGAATAGCCTATTAACATGTCATAACATCCAAAATTATTAGTATAATTGGCACTTATCATGGTTTATACAGAAGACAACCAAAATGATAATTCAAAGATATAAGAAGAAGCTGAAACATTAAGTTTCCCTGGCTTTTATTATAATTTCACACAATCTAACTTCCTAAAGACATAAAGTTCAATAGTATGATTTTATGTTGTGTTGTCTGTTCTTGCAATGTTGTAATTGCCTCATGGACAAATCTTTGTTTATTTATATTCGTAGCTAAGTAACAAATTAATAATTTTTGATAAGGCTTCGTCAATAGTTATACAATTTGAAAAACTAACGAAGAAAACTGTAAAAGTTCAAGAATTTTTATTTTACAGAAAGTTAGACATAATAAATATTAGTGTTCATATAACAGTATTTGTTTTTGAAAACGGGAACTTACTTTAGTATACATAACATTATCCGAATATTTGTTACATTGCTAGTTTTTGAAAATAGGAATGTTCTTTAAGATATATATATATATATATATATATATAATCACCGCTTCTTACTACCCTTTCGGGCTATACGCCTATGTAATAATGATGCTAATGGCTATGGATGAGGTAGGTGTAAATGAGGACGTGCACCCAAATTTGCATGGCTAGAGAGTGGGAAACTATTTAGGAAATAAACAGCCTCAGTGCACCCGACCAGGATCGGTCTGGGAGTACATTCTAGAAAATCTGGAAAATGTTTTTGTTACGTATGGAGGAAAGGGGCTGCTGGAAGAGAAGCACAAGCAAGCAGCTCATGTCTGTTGAAACACATGGAAACGAACCTTGTCAGAAGAGGTTTAAGAGCTAATATAGAGGTCTGATTCATGTTCCGGACAAAACCACAATATTAACCTCACAATAATGTTGAATGTTTTATTACAAAATCATCCAAGACTGAAGATAATCCAAATTAAATTTCTGATATCTGGCCATAGCTATCTGCCAAACGGTAGTGACTTTAGTGGCACAGAGAAAGCCCTTAAACACGTTCAAAGACTATATACAGATTAAGACTATGTGGAAATAATTAGAATCGGTCACCGAAAAAAAAAATGCAGGTTACAAAAATGAGTAACGATGACTTTTATGAAACATTTTCACTGGAAAATTTGATAGTGAACCGCAAATTTGACAGTACTGGCCTCTAAATAAACTGGTTCAAAAACAAGAAATAAAACTAATTAAATAGAAACCATTCTTTTTATATGTGAAAATGAACAGAGATGATGTGATATACTCTGAAGTGGACATAAGTAAGAGAGTACGTGAGTAGCTAGCACGCCTAGCTGTCACAGCTCGCTGATTGGTTGAATTTGGTCACGTGATCACGTCCCCTCACTCTCTGATTGAATGTTGATTTTCCTCCTCCTCTCCCTTCCTCCTGATCAACTCTCCCACCCTTCTGACCCCCTCCGCCTGATCTCCTTTACAGTGTTCCAGATATGTTGGTTCTTGTTCCAAACGTGTTGGTACTTGTATTATCTTTTATTTGGTTTTTTATGTATGCTCATAGCTTTTTTATTTGTGCTCTATGGTTATTTATGTGTGCTCATTGCTTTTTATTTGTGCTCATTGGTTATTTATGTCTGGGTAAGATTGGGATGGAACGTTAGAGTTTTTATTTATTTATTGGTGTGCAGTCCATGACGTCGGGTGTTCCTCCCTCATCATCAGAGGGAATATGGAGCACGAAGCTCACCTGACGGCAACGTAGCAAAGAGTGTGACCGCCGAGCATCTGAGAGTGTATCACGGCTGTAAGGCCGCTTTTCACTTTTCCTTCACTCCTCACCTTCCTTACATCGCCACGGCACAGAACGAACAAGTTACACTGCCTGCTCCCTCGATCAGTTGGACTGCTTTTCACTTTCCGGAACCAACAGCACGAACCTCTCCTGATGACCGTTTGGCGTGGAGTGGGATAAAAGGTTCCCCTGCCTTGAGACCCCTTTCACTTCCCCTTACTACCCCCTCCTACAAGGCATTTGTCGTAATCCCTTATGTAGTAATGGGTTTTCCTGGTGTCATTACTGCAATGTCGCAACCCCCTGTGTGGTAGTTGGTTTTCCTTGATGACAGGCGCTAGTTTGGCGGGTCAACAAGACAAGTCGGTACAAGAATAAATCGTGACCTTGAATGATGTCACATTGGGTTTTCCTTGATGACTGGCATCAGTTTGGTGGTTTGACAAGACAGGACTAGATCGTGACCTTGATTCCGTAAGCTAGGTAATTGACTCTGGCAACCCTCCCATCTGCAATGGGTTTTCCCTGTGTCGTCATCGCAATATCGCAACCCCCTATGTGGTAATGGGTTTTTTCTCGGTGATATCGCAACTAGAGAGCATTTACACTGCTCTGATTATGCCCAATCAGGGTCTCGGAAGCCTTACGGTGATTTATAATCCTCATTTAGGGGACGCTATTCCCCAACACAAAAGTCTACAAAATCAGTTGTTTGGTATCGTCCGTCAACATGCTACCCCTCGCCGACATAATTAGATGAGCCTGCTATTTAGATGGCGTGCACATCGGAATTCGAATTTCAATATCTTTAGAACGGTCATACTTCCATTTTCGAAGGGGTTTTTCCGGTCGACCAGATTTTTCTAGACCAGGTAGAATGTGTACCCGCATTTGCTTCAAACATCAATCACTCTGTCATTGACTGCCTAGTGATGCCTTAGACCATGCGACGATCGATACAAGTATACAATTTTATCCGGCTCGAACACCAGGATTCGAACCTTGATATCTTTAGAACGGTCGTTTTCCCACACTCCCACCATTTTCGAAGTGGTTTTGCCGGTTGACCAGATTTTTATAGACCAGGAAAAACGTGTGCCCGCATTTGCTTATACATCGATCACTCTGTCATTGGCCATCTAATGACGCCTTAGACCATGCGACCATTGATGCAAGTATAAAATGTATTTTGATGGTAGATTTTTACCCAAGGACCTAGCCTTTTTTGCCAGTGATGGGGCTTAATTATAATCAGGGGAATTTAAGGTTTCATTATCTACCTTAACGCAAATGAGGATACACTTACCTTTTAAATAATTTCATAACTAGCAATCCCACACGGCGTTGCCCGTGATACACTGTGGTATTGTGTTAAAAAAATAGCCTAATTAATAATTTAAAATCCTGCTTGAGTTGCATTCAGACCCCCTCCCGTACACCTATGTTAAAAAATTTCAGATCTGTGAGTGCCATAGTCTTGGCTGGGCATCGCACACAAACAAACACAAACAAAAAAATTCCTTTTATTATTATAGATTCCTGTTCCATTAATATAAATATTTGGATAGCCCAGACGGGCGGTCCGGCACGCAAGAGAGAAAACATTATAGAAAGTCTCAATATCGAGATTCATTCCCACTGCACCCCAACGAGATTCGAGCCGAATCTTAGAGATGAACATGACAGCTGAGCACTGTCTCACCGAACTACAATCTAATTTTCATAGGAACCACTAGAATAGCCACTAGATCTAATTTCACGTATTCATACGTCAATACAAGTGATCTGCAGCAACTTATTTTGATGTACTATTAATACCTTTAAAATATCACCGATACTGTAGTATTATTTTATAAATGTTGGCTGAAAAATGTTTGTACTTTATAAAAGTCTCTTTGAATAAAAATTGGAATCTGCATATATACAGTTTTTTTCCACAGCGTTTTTTTACTACCAGTTCGGGCCTTACTACACTTATTCCCACTTTAGTGGAGCCTGACGACTTGTAGCCCACGGTGTTACTGTACTTATTTTACTATGAGAGGCTGACATCATGAACAAAATAGTCAAAACAAAACCTTCCAAGTGCCGGCATGGGCTCAAACTAGAGTCCCTTAATAACCGCGGGTATCAACCTAAATTAAAGCCGCCCTCACGCGATAATAACCACGGAGGTCTTAGGGTGAGGGTGGGGGAGGAGGTCGTTCGTTGGAGAAGTTCCTTGTCCCCCCCCCACCCCTCACTGTGGCACCGAACCAGTGACCCACCCTCATAAACAACGGCCATGCAGATTAGCATGAGTTTGCTATCTTTTACTCTTTATATTACCAAGTCTTATTAACCGTTCGGGTTATAATACGCTTAAGTACTATTTACGCTAATGTATTAGGAATTGGAAAGGTGGATCCCGCATCTGCACGTGAAGGGAGAGCAGAAAACCATTTCGACAGAAACTCAGTACACCTGGCCGAGATTACAACCTCAATCTCCCCATCTGCAATATAATCTATGGCCTGAGTAGTGCGTTAGCCAACGAGGCCACTGAAGTGGGTCTCTAATACTATGTTCTCTTTTTAGAGAGTTAACAATCTTTATGAGGCTGGCTCTTCTCTGTGTATACTTCAACCAAGCCAAATATTACAACAGATTGAAAGAAGAAGCAGATCCGCATTTACAACTGGATTCTTAATTGGGAAGGTTGAATCCACATTTTCGTGGAGGGGGAGTAAGGAAATGTGACAGCGTTTACGTGGAGGGAGAGTGGGAAATCATTTAGTGAGAACTACCAACAGTACACCTCGGAAGGTATTCAAATCCCCCAACCTCGTCCAACACAGATTTGAACCCTGATATATTTTGCCGGGTGCCTTATTCCCTCTAGTTGTCAAACTTGAGAGAAGAATATGACGTTTCAAACTGGGCGCACCTATTTAGTCCCTAGAATATGTTGTGACAGAAATGTGCTGACAATATACAACTTTGCCGGAATAAATAGTAGAGATCACAGCCGGTTAAATGTTAAGCTTTATTGCTTACACACGTGTGGTTAATATAGCTTTAGCAAGTATAATATATAAATAGGAAGAAGGAATAAGTATACTATTATTATTATTTCACTGCTTAAAAATTTGTTTATTATTTTAACTATGTTTGGTATAATATAAGGTGTCACACAACAACACACAAGTGAACTCGACACATTTTAGCACCGAGTCTTATTACCCTGTTCGGGTTACACGCTTACGGGCTAACTACGCTAACGTATTGATAATTGAGAGGTTTGAGCTTGAATTTGCGTAGAGGCAGAGTGGAAAACACCCCTAGGTTACCCGTCAAAGATTCAAACCTTGAACTCCTTAAGTACTAATTACGCTAACGGATTGATAATTGGTAAGTTTGAATTTCCACGCTGATGATGGAATCTATAATATTGAGTACTATTGAGCAAATTTGTTTAGTTTACCCTGAATATTTATTAAAACATATAATGTCCGTTTACACATACACACACACACACACACACACAGCCTCCCATCGTTTTAAATGTCTAATATTTATCACAAGAAAGAAGTAAGTCTGAATACATTAGATTTACTATGGGACTGCATCTCAATTTTCCATAATTGGAAGTGGAAAACGATTTAAGAATATTTACTAAAAAAAACTTGCTGTGGGATCAAATCACAATCTACCCCATAACCTGTATCTAAAACGGAAACTCAAACGTAATTACCTGGTAATCTGGCACACATATTATTTATAGATCACACCAGCTTGACGAATCTTAGCACCGCGTCTTACAACCCGTTCGGGCTATGCGCTTAAATACTAATTACGCTAACGGATTAGGAATTAGGAAGCTTGAATCTGCATTTGCATAGAGGAGGAGTGAAAAAACTACCTTAAGATCACCCGACTGAGATTTGAACCTCGAGCTCCGCCTGTCGTCGGTGGTCTAGCTCAACACGGATCGTTTGTGTCTGTATGAGAATTAACAAACTTTACCTACTAAACAAAACTACTGCTAGTGATAGTATGTGTATGTGTTAGAGTGATCAATACTGGGAGATTAGGGAAAAAGTGTGTGTGTTTGTGTGTTGTGTGGGGAGATGCAGAAAGTGTGTGTGTGTGTGTGTATGAGAAAGAGAAAGAAAGCGTGTAAAATTTTGGGAGAGATATTGTGCGAAGGAGAGAGAAAATGTGAGGGTATGTGAGAGAGAGTTCGAGAGAGTTAAAAAGATAAAGTTAAAATGGAGAGATTAGCTCAGTGAGAGAAAAATTGGATTGTGAGAGAATTAGAGTAAGAGAGAGAGAGTTTTTGAAAGATAAATTGAGATTGAAAGAGTGAGATTGAGATAGATATAATTTGAGTTAGAGGGTTTGATAGTGTGAGATAGAAAGAGTTTTATTCAGAGATTTTGAGTGAGAAAGTTTGAAATAGAGGGAGTTTGAGAGATAAAGGGAGCGTTTGTGAGAGGGCGTTTAAGATATAGAACGTTTGAGAGCAAGAGCGTTTGAGAGATAGAGAGCATTTGAGAGATAGAGAGCATTTGAGAGATAGAGAGCATTTGAGAAAGAGAGAGCGTTTGAGAAAGAAAGAGCTGTTGAGAGAGAGAGAGAGAGCGTTTGAGAGAGAGGTTAATAGAGTGTAATAAAGATAATGTCAGAGAAATTGTGTGATAGAGCGTGTATGTGATAGTATAGAGTGTGTGAGAGAGGGATGGAGTGTGAAAGACAGCGATAAAGTGTGTGTGAGAGAGAGAGAATGAGAAAAGATTATATTAAAAAAGAGTGTTTTATAGAGCGCGTGTGTTTGTGAGTGAGAGATTGTGTGAGGGTCTGATGGAGAGAGAGAGAAAGAATGTGAAAATATAGATGTGGTACTAAAACATTTGATATATATTTTCTTCAAAATTATTTATCAACATGGAAACATAAGTGAGCTTACTGTATTTGTAAAAATGTGAAAATATATATGGGGTACACCCAACATTACTAATTTTAAATACTATGCTCTGAAAATTAAGCGGTAAAATGAAAACATAGCTTATTTTATGTATTTCTATTGTGTTACTATTTGCTAAAATGATCATCAAAACCCATTATTTGAAAAAAATGAAAACTAAAATTAATACTTAAATAGTTAAAATGGATAATTTTTTAAAACGATTTTCAAGATAATCTTAATGTTTTTGGGCTTACATTACATACCAAAACATATTTAAAAGTAAATTTATAATCCGCGAAACAAAACGTAGCCAATATTTTCACGAAATCAACAACTCCATCTTTTAATTTTCAAATTATACTTAATATTATTGATTTAAATTCCAATTAACGATAAAATTCCAATAAAAATAAATGTTTACCCAGTTTAGGCATATCACTTTAGATGTGCTATGTCCAGCACCCAAAGAAAAATTAGTGATGTGTTCGGACTAACAATTAATGAAGTTTGAGTTATTACTTTTTAGCCAAGACGATATAGTTTATTTAGAGATTTATAGACATGCAGCAAATAAAGGTTTCCATGGTGAGTAAACAAAAAATTAAAAACTGAAATTTCACTGTGAAATTTGAGTTTTCGTGAAAAACTACTATTTTTTCCAAAATCCCAGACTCCTACCCGTTAATATGAGTGGCAGTTTGTCAAATTCTGTTCAGTCATTGCCTCATAATTTCTATTATCGGAAATGGGTTTATCAAATTATATATAAGAAGAAAGATATATTAACCTAAACATTTAATCTCATGGCCAATATGACTAAAAAGTAATCTATCATTATTTATTTAACATAATGCACAATTTTTCATACATATTAATGTAACTCAAATATAGGCTTTAATCTCACGCTGTTTTCTTTGTTCAAGGTAATTCTTAATAATGTTTTCTAATTTTTTTTTGCTAAATAGTTAATAGGTGGGTTACAGCGTATTGGTAAAACATTTATGTGGTCCTCAGCTAAATAAAGGTTGGTGACTTTTGCTATACAAACTATATCCAAAAAACCATTTAAAATTAGTAAATATTGTTCAAACGGCAGCATAAAGTTACCATGGATCAACGATGGAGTGTGTTTCTGATTGTTATTAAATGGCCGACGATTTTAAACATGTATTACCAGCTAACCCTTAAAATATGAGCGATAAATGACCATAACACAGATTTTGCCATAGATAGATCAGTGGTAAGATATTGACGTGATAAGCTGGAGGTTCCGGATTTATTTCCATATTTTAAAATAATTTTCGAGAAAGGTTAATTATTTAAGTTCAACAATATAATTTAGTTTGAAGTCATTTCGACAACTTATTAGCGGTTTGGGCTTTCCGAATTTATTCGTAAAAGCATTTCATTGCCTTGGAATGCTTATTTATTACTTTAGCCTTTTACATATTTTATGCCATATTTAAACTTTTGTGATGCCATTTATTAAAATAATAAAAATTGTTTTTCCCTAATTTAGACCATTCACACATCCCTAAAACTTTAAATGCAATTACATTCAGCCACACTGAAAATATCCTTTCATCAATAGTAGCACTTGCTACATTGACTTGAAAACGATGGGGAGCCAGATGACAATCCCTTAAGAGAGATGGTGATGGGTCAGGTCGATACAGTTTACAAACATGCCAAAGCCACTAGCGACATATATATGTTTTCAAAGACAGACAGCTAGTGGGTTGGAGTGAGAAGGGATCAGTTGTCTGCTCTATTCAGACAAGGCCGATCTGTTTCGGCTATTGCGGGGCTGTATCAGATATATTTTCAAAATCTGGGGGCAAAATATGAAGCACCTCGTATCAGTTTTCATGAGTTTAAGATTGAATATTAATGTGAATGAAGTACCATTATAAAGTTAAAATAAGTTTGCATTAATTGATTTACTTCCCCCATTTATTACACACGTTTAAATATACAAAATTATTAATTAAATATTGTATTTATTTGGCAATTTATTACGTTATTAATTGAAGGTTCATTGAAATAATATTTTTTTCAATTAATAAACCTCCTCTAATACTTCAAACTTTCCAAATATGAAATCTTTGCATTATTTGGTTTTTCATATATTGTTGCAGTAGATGACAAAATTTCAAACTTTGAGTAAACATTGTGCTTAAAATGTACATTCAATCTATATTTAATATACTGACACAAGTTCGGTTTAAGAAGACCTAATATTTATATATATATATATATATATATACACAATTATATTATTCATTTTGGGCCATACCACCTTAAGATTCGGATGGACATCTCGAGGTTTTGCAACTCTTTATTCCAAATAGTTCCATATATTATCACCTCACCAATGGTGCACTGCTGTAGTTATGGAAGTCACCACACTGACCCCTCTATCCCCTTCTATACTACACCCCTTTCAGAGTGTCCTTACATTCCACAGGTATACAACCGCCCCCCCACGCCACCTAATCATTTCAACTTTGTTGATTGCTACTCAACAAAAGACAAGCTATCACCGTTATACTCTCCAAGGAGTGATGCCGAGTTTTGAGCCGAAATCTCGGGGTTCTATAGAATGACGTCTAAAGTCAACGGGTAAGGGCTCAAATCCCTGTCAAAGTATAATTTTATATGAGCTACCTTAGGAAATCATTATTTACAGTATATTGTGAAATTTTTATTTAGTTTATTACTGTATAAATTTACAAAAATATATTTTCTTCCCTGTATTTAAATAAATATATTCTTTTCTTTTTGTTTTATTCAATGACATAGATTCTACGGTCACTACTTACGCTAATTATTTGAATACATTGTAGAAGGAGGTTATAATTTAAATAAGTGCACCACAATTTTTTTGTACAGAAGATAGAAAAATCAAAGTGAAAACCACACTTTGTTCTAGGTAATAGCCTGTTTAAAAAAATGGAGATATATTTTTTTAAATTAATGAGTTAGAAAAAGGTGGCCAAAGTCGGCAAAAATTTGCAATTTTAATTTTTTTATTTCGATTAAATATAATTTACGTTCTGTACGACTACTTCACTTTACAAATAGGCCCTACTGTTAATTTTTTATATAATAAATATTAACTTGTAACTTTTTATTAATATAGTTCATATTAAATTTACAATTTAAATCTAATGCAAAAAAACGCACGTTGTTAATATGTATAACTTCTCAAAAATATACTATACAACTTTATCGTTCTTATATAGGTGTCCATCCGAATATTAAGGTTAAAACGAAACACATTTCGATGAAGTTAGGACATTGTTAACCAAATATATATATATATTCGGTTCATTATAAGCAGAGTTGAATGTGTATTGAGATGTTGATACCATAATCCCCGTGGCCACTGGTGTGGGTATTTCCAGAAACATGAAACATAGAAAGTTGACACTTTTCACGTATACTTGTGAAACTCCAGTGTGCATCCCGGGCGTGTTTTTAAAAATCAAATATGGTGAGCCTATTGTCTTAGACTGCGTGACTACTGGAAAGGATATCTTTGAACTCAATTAATAGATACATTTTAAAATTTTCATAAGTTGTTAGGGGAATAAATAGAGTATTTAACTTAAATTTAATTTTCATCCCTAATGAGCCTAACGCATTAGAAATGTGACTAGAAATTTGAGTAGTTGGAGAACCAAGAAATATAAAAATCATAAGCTTGGCATGAGCCTACGTTCTTGGGATAACCTTAGTTTTTCTTATAATAAAATCTTCGTTATTGCTGGTAGGTCTGCGTGTGGATTCTAAACGAAGTGTCATGAAAATAATATACTTTATATATAAAGTTTTTTAGCACCGCGTCTTACTACTCGTTTGGCTTACACGATATAGTATAGTTACTCAAGGAAATTAGTGGATGTGCACAATGTGCTTTTATTTTTAATTTGATATTTATATATGGCGAGTATTACGCCGTAGGCTTCGTTACAACCTCCAAGAGAGACTACAGAATCAATAGAGCCAGAAAACTAATACCTTGCATATATGCTAAGTAGAAACTGAGGGTGCACATACAGGAAATGTTTTATTTCTACATTACAAACTTAAAGTCTTAAATCACGTGATCACCAGTTTTTGATGATAAAAAATCGCCAATATGGTTCACTATCATCATGTGTTGTTGATATAGTAGCAATTTATTCTATATTGAAATTCATCTTCAAGGAGAAACGTCAACATTCAATTCAAATAAATCTAAAAATCCATTAACTTCAAACGGGTTGCTCCGGGCACTTGCAGCTAGTGTGCTATATTATCATATTTCGAGGTGGGATCATGAGAGAAAGTGAAAGAAGTGAAGGGTTGTAGATGAACACTATGGCCTGATTTTACGCAGTGACGATATTTGGGGGGTGCTTCCACAACCATTGATTGTGTATTTAACGTTGATTCATTAATCAATTTTCATACATTCTATATTAAGACTCTGGATTTTAGACAGTCCTTTATCTGATCCCCTAATCATGCACCATACAGCAATTATGAGGCAAGGAAAATAAATAGGACAAAAACGGGTGAAGTCCAGCGCAACACCTTATTGCATTCCATAAAAATAGTAATCATTTATAATATTTGTATAGAACTCAATCCCCATAGTTATGCTTCAAAATATTGGTCTATAGTCTACCTGGGAGTTTTAAATTCGCCAACCACTAGCTGCAATCTTACCTCCCACCCGAACTAACTGAAAGACACTTTAACACCAATAGGCCCCCTATATACGTTAAAAGGGTTGCGATCGTTTACCAGGCTCACTTGGACAGGTGTGAGTGTAGTTTTTTTTACCAACGTGTCTTATTGACTGTTCAGTTTAAATGCATATATGGTAATAATATTTATTATTATTATTATTATTATTATTATTATTATTATTATTATTATTATTATTATTATTATTATTATTATTAGCACCACGTACTACTATCCATTAGGGCTATACGCATGGACGTGCCTGGCTTTCAGACTTTGGGGGGGACAAAGACACGAAATATTATAAGTGATTTAACACTCTCTAATAATAATTGTTTATATACTTAGTATAAACAACGCGTACACTAGAAATACTCTTAAATTCAGTTTCATATTCAATATAAATGTATCAGATGAACATTAATACCAATTCAAAAATTTTACTTTAACTCAGATTAAAATAACAATCTTTTTTCTTAGTTGTTCAAAATTTTAAATAACTATAGCCCTATCTGCAAGAGCATTAGTAATTTTGTATTAAATTAATAATAGGAACTATATTTAGTTTACCACACTGACAACACAACTTATAGATAAATTATTATATGCCATACAAAATATATTTATATGAAGACGAAGGAGAACTTATTTTAAATTATCTTAGGCTTCACCAAACACTCTCTTTCTTCGTTCATTAACTACAGTAAACTTGTTCATAAGATAATGAATGCTTATCTTATCCAACATATCTTTATGTGTGTGACACACAGCCACATGATTAATGCGCCTCTGTGTCATATTGTTCCTCAAGTATGTTTTAAGGCGACGTAACGAACTAAATGATCTTTCCGCCTCACATGACGAGCTTGGAACAACCAGCAGTATACGCAACAGAACCTCAACATTATTGCATTGCTCTCACTTCAGGAGATAGCCTTCGAAATGCGGTTAGGGCATCTTCAACACAAGTAGGTGCACTTAAACGAAAAAACATGTTTTGTTCAATTTCAAAATCTTTCTCGTTAATTTCAGGATACATTTTCAGCACTGGGTTTATTTCTCCTTTTAAAAGACTCCTTTCCAATTTTCTCATGTGATCAAGTCCTTCTTGATCAAATCTTGACTTTAAACCTCCAACAGCTGTGTCTATAATGGCAAAATACTCGTGGTGAAGGTAGTCCTCGACTGAAGTAGAAGTGAACGCTGTAGCAGGACTTGTGTAACGCATTGGTGGTTTCTTCTGTCTTGGTAGAGAAAGAGGCTGCAGGTTGTTGGTAACAATGATTTTGTTAGCTTCTCCCCAAATTAATAAAAACTCGTCATTTTCTCTGAGTCTTTGTAAACTAGAAGACACTATTTCTATGGCCTGCATAAGTCCGGAAGTATTCATTTTTCTTCCCTGAAAAGATTTATTCAAAATTTCTAAATTATTTATTATTTTCCTTGCCATAAGGAAGCCTAAAACAGTCTCTCCTCACTCAAACACTTTGAATAACCCACTTGCTGACTGTAAGTGATTTGCTTCAACAGACAGTGCTTCAAGTGTTTGTAAAATCATTGAATAGTTTTCCAGAATCTCTTCAATCTGAGCACCTCTGTATATCCACCTGGTCGGACAAAGGGGCTTAATGCTGGCATTAGATGTCAAAGGACCATTAAAAGTAGCTTCTCGGATATTAATAAACTTGGTTTTAGCTGTCAATGATTGTGAAAACAAAACTCCAAGTTCATGGGCCCATTGCATTGAATTCCTCACAGTAATTGATGTATCACATGCATCCCTTGTTACCAAGTTAATGCAGTGCGCCCCACAGTGAACAAACACGGCTAGAGGCTGTCTATCCTTTATTATAGACTGTACTCCTTTGTTGATCCCACTCATATTTGGAGCACCATCATAGGTTTGTCCACGCAAGTTCGAAAGAGGTAGTTGAACTCTGGTCATTATATCAAAAAGAATGGCTGCAATCGACTCCCCAGTTGTTTTACTAGCACTGTATAGCCCCAAAAAACTTTCATGAGGCTCTAAGTTTTCATCAACCCAACGCACACATATACTAAGCTGTTCAGTCCCAGTAATATCACGTGTACCATCACAAATCAAAGAAAACAAATTCAATTTGGAAGATTGAATTTCAGCACAAAGATTTCTCACAATTTCATTACCCGTTATTTCCAAAATCTCATTTTGAATTTTTCCATCTGTGTATACCTCTCGTTCCTTATTCAACCAATTTGCAAGATATGAATCATCCTCGGAACGTAGTTTAAGAAGATGAAATAAGTTTCCACTTTCTTGTTGATTTCCTCTTAAAGCTAAGCCTTGCATGGCTAAATATTTAATTGAAGTGAAAATTTTCAAAAGAAATTCCCTAGAAATCTTACGTTCAGAAACTAAAGAAGAGTTTAACTGGTTATCAATCGGGGTTTTCAGCTGTCTATAACTTAAAACTGCTTGTAAATGACTATCTGACTTTTCATGTGAACGAAACTTGTCCAATGCCTTTTTCCAGTTTTTAAATCCATTTCTAGAAAACGCCGGATCCATTTTCCAAGCAAGATTTTTATCAGGACATAATTTATTATATCTATTACAATAAAAACAAAGAGCTCCATCGGCACTGTTTGTAGAGACATCTATATGCAGCCAAGTGAACTCCTTATACCATGCTGGTTGAAACCGAAGTATTTTTACTTTTAAATTCTGAGTTGGAAATTTGGTTGGTATTGTAACTGGCTGGTTTGGTGCCAGATATGTATTACTTTCACAAATATTAACTTGTGATTGATTAAACACATTTTCTGTTTTATTAAAATTTAAGTTGGCTTGAAAGGACTTTTCTTCAGACTCGCCAAAGCAGTGTTTTTTAAGAGATTGTAGTTCAGTTGGTGAATCCTGTTCTCTTTTGATTAAGAAACGATCCATGCTCAAAATATTACTCAAATCACGCTGATTTATATTAAGTTCACTTTTACACACAAACACATTAGCAAATACGACATAAACTCATTTATTTACAAAACATTTAACAAACCACACGCCACACTATTTATTCTTAATATTCACAAGATTGCTGCAACTATTCGAAAAAGTTAAGAACTTGCAAATAAAACAAAATAATTTACTAATACAATAACAGTGTCACCAGCCTAAAAACTATTTTAGCAGCGCTAGTGTCTATACAAATGAAGCAAGATCCGCCTATTTAATAAGGTCATTTAAATTTAAAATAGCTAATTTCAAGAATTAAAAAAAATTCAAATAAATCAATAAATTCTTTATTGAATTTAAGGGTAACATTTTGGGGGGGACGTGTCCCCCCCGTCCCCTCTACCAGGCACGTCCATGGCTATACGCACTTACGCTAATGTTTAGTGGTAGGGTGATTGTGAAATCAAATGGAGGACCTACAGCTTAACGTGGAATTCGAACCACGGTCGAGGTCTGGAATTCTTCACATTCACAAGTAGTGATTAATACACGTCTTGTCAGAGGTGAAGGAAGGGTTTGGCAATCAGATAAATCTGTGTTGGTACCGAGGAGTAAACCCCGGACCCCCAACACAGAAATCTGACACCTTACTCCTAGACCACCAGGCTACCTATATATCTGATAATTACTCTAAGGATAATTACTATAGAGATGAGGATGGAATAATATTTGAGATAATCTACCAGCATTCGCGTGAAAGGAGAGTGAGAGATCATTTTAGGAAAACTACCTTCAATAGACCCAGCCGAGTTTATAGCACCGCTATCCCAGTCATCAGCAGGCCAGTCTAACACGAGAAAAACGCCTTTAATCATTTGGCCACTGAAGCGGGCTAGATAGCGGAGTTTATGGATTGGTATGACTCAGCTTGATCTATTACTATTGTGTTTGAATATATATATATATATATATATATATATATGGGTATATAACCGAACCGGAATCTCTAAGTGACACTGCATGACTATCAATCAAGTAACAACCTTCTGACATCTCTGTTCATACAGAAGAACTTAGAATTGTACACGTTTTTAAAAACCCTGTTGTCTATTATTGCAAGAAAATAGCGACAAAGTAGAAGTGAAGAGATCCATAGTATTAGAAAGAGAAACTAATAAATGTAAGAGTTCGAGATCCTTAGATCCTAAAAGCCTAATAGACGTGTTTAAGCCAAGTCTGCAACATCCAGCAATCATATGAAGACTATGTTGTCAATAATATATCTGACAATGAAGACGACAATGTACCACGTGGTTTTTGCGAAATTTCTCATCTTGCCAAAAAGGCAAAGTGAAAACAGAGACTGGTTTCAGTGCTAATGTTGTACATTTTGGTTTCATGAAGTATGTGTCGAGACCTTTGGAAAACAATTGAGTGGAAAATGCATTCAACATTTTAGATCTCTGATCTAATTCATCACGCGTTTTTACTAAAATAATATTTAAACTTTATAATATACTATATTTTGTTCGTTATTTTCTACATATTTTTTCAACCAAAATGTTACCAAGTATAGTACATCATTCCAAATATAAATACTTGTTAAACATTTTCTTACAACCATATCATCTTGGTAAATAATTTCACCAAGCTAAAATAATAAGTTTATTTCCATAAACACTTATGGTTGAAAATGTGGGAGATACTCCTATTTAAGTTGAACACGCACACCTTTAAATCAATAAGGTTCCATATTTTGGTCGATACACACCTCTTTTGCTCGATTCTGTTCCCATTTTGGTTGAAATATTACCTCTTTTGCTCAGTTCTAGTCCACATTTAGATTGAAAACACACCCATATCGTGCAATTATGTTTCGTTTTGGTCAAACACGCACCCCTATTGCAGCATTTTTCTCCTTTTTGTCAAATACACACACTCCTATTTCTTAATTTTTTTCCATCTTTGTAAGACATTCAACCCTATTTCTTAGTTCTGTTCCCCTTCTTGTCAAACATTCATTCTTTTTACGCAGCTATGTTCCAATTTTGGTCAAAAATGCACCATTTATGCTCAATTTGGTTCCCCTTTTGACCAAACACTCACCTCTTTTGCTCAATTTTGTTCCTATTTGCGTTGAACACGCACTCTTCTGGCGCAATTACGTTTCCCTTTAAACCAAACACACAAAATAGATGACGTCATAATCCATGTATTTGGATCTTGTCGTTTCGTGCCACCACTTTGGCAGGTCTGAGCCATATTTCCCTAAATAGATTCTGACGTCATCAGTGTTGAGACATCACCCATGGCTTATTCCTTTCTTGACATGTCATACCGCCAAACAGATGACAAGGATGAGTAATATTTCCAAAAATTAAATTCTATAAATAACATCCAAGTTATTTGACAGTAGTTCAAGATAAAATATTGCTGAGCGATGATGTCACTAGGGAAAATCCCTCTTGAAAGTTGGTCACAGGATCAAAGGTAAATAATTGTTAGGCGGTCTTACGTACAGTACATCTCTTAATGGTACATTATATTCATGTTCATGTGGATTAAGACGTAAGTCTCAAAATTTATGAATTATTACTTTATAGAGACCTTCTATAGGGAGAAAGTGTAGTGTTGGGGAAAAAAAAATCGAACTTAATATTTTCATGAATCACCATGTTTCACGACCCATTGAACAAAATAAATGGTACAGAACTCCGCACGGACTTTCTCGCTCTATTGTTTAAATATTAAGATCTTTACTCAAAACTCGTAATATATGTGAAAAGAAATAATATACACCCAAGTATAGATTGCACTATACTAAGGTAAAACATTTTTTTGAGTCAAGGTTTTAAATTTTATAATTTTATTTAAAAAAAAATTGTTCTTATTTGTATGTTTGGCCCAATAAAAAATATCAATATTGGGTCCACTAGGATCAACACTTCGTGTTAAAATTTCGTCTTCCGTTTGAAAATTTTGACATTTTATTGGGTGTTGCACATCTTCAGGTCATTGCATTGCTATTAAATTCCTCATTTATAAATTCTTATCAATAAAAAAATGTAAATATTGACATATTGGGGCTCAAAAAAGATAACTCATTGTTGTACAAACATTTCTTCTAAAAGGGTTAAGAAAAAATAACATAAACCTATTGAGAAACCTACTTATATTTAATTACTCTATGACATTGAGAATTATTGCAATAAAACTTAAGTAGTATATTCTTACAACTAAAGCTCACAAAATTTTATTAATGAATTTGCGAATATTTCAGAAACTGTTAATTTTATAAAAATATATATGTCAAATAATTTATTTTTATTTTCAATAGTACTACAATTTTACAATAATAAGTTATTTAGTATCTCAAATAGTTGTGGAGATACGAAAATGGTTTTCTCTCTTTTCGCCCGTTATTAAACTACTCTTAATTTCAAGTTTAAACAGAAACATAGACTGACAGCATTGCAAAGAACACTTTTTATGTTTCGGAGGGTCATGAGACGTCGACTTCCATCAACATTTCAGGTTTGATTTTTTTTTACGGTCGCAATACTTTACCTTTAGTTTTCAAAAAGTTAAAAAAATATATATATCTACGCTTAGATGAAAGTTATTGGTTTTATAAAAATATGTTTCGAATAAATATTTGTATTATAAATAGTAGATCTACTTATTTGCAATGATAAGTAATTTGATATCTCTAATAGTTTCGGAGATACAATAAAAAATGAGAATTCACACACCAGACCAGAGCCCTTAAAATCATTTTACTGAAATATTGAAAGTACCCTTTTTGTTTAGAATATTCATAAATGCATTAAAATAAAATTTAATCAAAATCATTAGAGTTGATTTTGAGAAAATCGACTTTTTCTTTTCTCATCCTAGAGTAAACTACTCTTAATTTTAGGGCTGTAAATCCAATTCCCAAAATCCCTCAGGACAACCCTATGAAAACCTTAAATACTATGTTTTAGGCCGATCGGTAAAATAGTTTAGGTTCTAGTTGGAGGTACAGGCAGACAGACAGACAGACAGATGGAAATTCAAACACAACTTTTTCGGATTCGGGGGGTCATGAAACATCGAGAATCATCAATATCTAGAGTTCAATTTTTTTGGCGATCGCAATACTTTCTCCACCTATAAGATAGCGAGAAAGTTAAAAAAAAATGTGGTTCTCGTGATGCTGTCTGTATGTCTCTCGCACCAGAGCCGATACAATTTTACTGTACCTGCTACTAGGGATTTCATAATATTCTTCAGAAGGACTTTTGAATTAGATATCCAACCTTATAAATAATGCTAGACTACTTAAAGACGAAAGAGATCAATATTTATGCATAAGTATTTTGTAACATTATTAATAAATAGTGCATAATATCATTATCCCATGAAATTATAAACTTTGAGGGTACTTTACTTGTGCAGAAATTTCCAACTATGATCATATCCCCACAGCTCTTTGGGATAATGAAAAGTTGGTGTAGCCTACTCTTAAAACTCAACAACTTATGTTTGAGAGAATTTTTTATAATATCATTATTTTCTGAGTTATAACAATAGGTATTTTTAATAGAGATTTATTAAATGTAGAGTTGAGAATGCACAGAACAAACCAAATTTGTTTGTAATAGTATCTAAATACGATATACCTCCCCCTTCAATTATGTTTATTTAACAATGTTTATTGATTCGTTTCATATATCTTACGAGCTATTGATAGGCCTTAATTTTAGATAAAGAATCGAGAATGTCTCTGCGGTGCACAATAAAATTTATGTTTATTATATCATTTCAAGAAAACGTATTGTGATCGTGAAAAAATAAATTCGATCTTTATATTATGACAAATTTTTAAACTTTATCTGAACATGAAGCCTAAAAAGGGGATTTAACAATTATGTCTGTCTTTCTGTCTGTCTCGCCCTCCGTCTGTCCCTGGCCACGGATAAAAAAAAAATTGATGGATCTTGTTCAAGCTTAATAGTTAGGTATTATTGGGCTATACCACGAAACCTATTTATTTACCCTCACCTTTCAATTAAGGGTATCTTACAGAGAAGTAGTTTTTATTTAATTATACATTTTTCAAAAATAGCTCTAACGATTTTACTTAAAATGCAAGTTTAGGATTTGTTTGACATGGCAAATCGCACTATAGGCCTGTATTTAGGGCAAAAGTTCATTGAAGGGTAGCTTACTGATGACTGTTTTTTCCAATCTTAAAATATTTTACAAATGGCTTCAATAATTTGGTTTCAAATGGATATCTTGGGGGTGTTTCACATTACAAATAGCAGTGCATACTTTCTTTGGGGGTAAAGCTCATTTATGGGTAGTTTAATAATGACTTATTTTTCAAAAACTTGAAGTATTTAAAACATGGCTTACATATTTGTTTCAAAATGGGTTTCTTGAGTTTCTGGTAAAAAATCATTTTTTGGTAGTTTACTGATGGCTGTTTTTTCAAAAACTGGAAATATTTTTAAAATTTCCCTAACTATTTGGTCCAAAAATGGGTATCATGGTAGTTGTTGACATGCCAAATAATTCTGTATACTTTGTTAAGGTAAAAATTCGATTAAGTTTAGAGTAATTTTTGAGAATTTAACTTATTTGGAAAAAGACTATTTAACGATTTTGCTTAAAATGTATATCTGAGGTGTGTTTGACATTAACACCAAAAATAAAGTTGTACACCTGTATTGGGGAGAAGTGTGGCTACGGGTAGACTAATAAAAATATTCAAATTAAAGAAAAAAACAATAGCCAATAATTATTTTTTCTTTAATTTGAAGATTTTTAAAACTGGCTTTAACTATTTGGTTCAAAATTGGTTTTGGGAGACTATTACATATCAACAATAATGTATCTTTATTTATCTGAAATAAACAAATCCAAGGGAAGCTTATACACAGTAAATTATAGAAAATATTATTGTTACGGAAATTTAACTTGAAGATTGAATTCAAAATGGGAATTTGTGAATAGTGTTTTTAATAATAAACAAGAATACATTTTTATTTTTACTAATAACAAATAATGTAACGTAGTTAATATATAATTATTTTGAAAATATCCATTTTGGTTAGTATATTTTAATAATTTGTTTTAATATGTATCTACTATAAAAAGTGAATACTGTGATTAACAAGATTATGTGTTTGTTTTTATGATTAAAACTTAATCAAGGGTACTGCACTAAAAACATTTTTCTTTATATTATCTTATAAGTTTTAATACAAAATAGGAGAAAGTTTGTGTGAGTGTGTCTTACCATTTATTTTACAATATTTTATGCCAAATATAAAATCCTACTTTGGTTTCAAATACTTTATTGTGATTGATATATTTGGTCCAACTCCATTAAAATTTATTTAAGTGTGTGTAATAGGGTGTGATTGATCCAATTATCTTTTAAAATTGTTGATTTATTTCCATCAAACTTGTCAATTTCATAGGCACTCACCAAGGTATTTTCTAATCAGTTTAAAGTTCGCCTTCTAACAACAATTAAGGAGCCAAGGGTGTATACATGGCAATAAACGAATTATTTTATGAATTTTTAGGCCCAACATAAGTAACATGAAACGCATACTACCGGAAATATACCTATTTAAATATTTTTCTATATAAAACTATATGTTTTAATTTTTTCTAGTAAAATACAATTTGTCTTCAGAATTATCATTAATGAATGAAAATTTTCAATGGCGAGGAGGTCGGAATTTGAATCGTGGTTGAATGTTGGGCCTACTGTGAGTAGTTTTCCCTAAACGGATTCACACTATCCCTAAACGCTAATTCAGGAAAATCTCCTCTGAATTATAACGTTTCAATATTTATCAAAGCTTTGTAAATAAGCGGGGATTCAGGACTGATTGTAAGGCGTTGTAAACACACACACAAGGAAATATTTAGAGATGATCAATTAAAATGATCCATTAGAAAATCTTCATCAAAATTGCATAGCCTTGGTGGAAAATTAAACTAGGGAGAGGATAAATTTGAAAGCAGGCCTCTCGCATACAAAAAGTTACGATAACTTGTTATGTACTTTTAATGTTGCAATAAATATTCTAAAGTATTTTTAAAAGTAATAAGCTACCTTTGGCACAATCGTAATGTGGACAACATTGTGGATACGGCAGCGTGTTATTCATTCCCACAAGATTGCAGTGCGGCTCCTTGAAAAATAACGGCTTGCAGCTGAAAAAAACAAGAAGACATAGTTTAGTTCTTGAATTTAATAGAAAGTCATTTATTGGGATTATGAAGATTAAAATATACTATTATAAAGAGATTGATTGCAGAATCCAAACTTTGATTTTCAGCTGTAAGCACAATCATTTAATCCACCGCAAAAATTGTTCCTGCCCTTAAATTACATTTCAATAAATTGGAGACCTTATTTATTACGATTACTAGTATTAAAAGCACCGCGTCTTACTACCCGTTCAGATTATACGCATTTACGATAATGTGTAATGGTAGGGTGATTGTGAGATGAAATGGAGGACCTATAGCTTAACATTGGATCCGAACCACGGCGGAGGCCTGCTATTCCACAGATTCACAAGTTGTGATTAATACACATCTTGTCAGAGGTGAAGGAAGTGTTTGGAAATTTGATAAATCTTTGCCGGGATCAAGTATTGAGCCTCGGACTCCCAGCACAGAAATCCGACACCAGTAGTATGTGAGGTGCCTTAAAACCGGCTGTGATTGGCTTTATCTGGTCACGTGGCCACGTCCCGTTGCTCTCTGATTGTCTGTTGGATTTCCTCCTCCCCCTCTACCCACAGACACCATGCCATCCATGGTTACAAACGTGTTTATTCTTGTCCAAAATGGTTTTTTATGTGTGCTATTTGTTTTTTATGTCTGGGTAGGATTCGGATGGGTGTTGGAGCTTATTGGTGTGGTAGTTAATCGTCGTAGGATTGAGACGGGCATTGGAACTTATTTTCTAAATATTGGCGTACAGTCCACGGCATAGGGCACTCCTCCCGTAACATCGCTAAAGATGGTATGGCATAAACTTCACCCTTCGACCGCTTAGCGTAGAGTGTGAACATCCTGCAATGGCTCCCTCTCACAAGCCACTGAATCGATTTTGGTGTCACAACCCTCCCCTCCCCCAGGAAATTGGTTTTCCTGGTGACGTCAACGCAACCCTGGTGTGACAAGACAAGTTGAGACAAGAATAGATCACGACCTTGAATCATGTCGCAATGGGTTTTCCCTGATGACTTATAATTGGCGCATGGTGGTTCGACAAGACAAATCGAGACAGGTATAGATTGTGACCTTGAAACCGTGTGCCAGTATAAGAGGTCATTGACACTGTTCATGCTCGGTGTCATATAATTGATGCCACAACCCTCACCCCCCGAAAAGGGGTTTATTCCTGATCATGTCACAGTCTTGATTATGCACAATAAAGGGCACGGAATCTGCAGTTTGGGGCCACTATCCCCCACCACAAAAGTCTACTAAAATTGGTAGTATGGTATTGTCCGTCGAGATGCGTGGATATAGGTATCAGCCATGCAAAATTTTTAGTGGAGGAGTGAGGTAGAAATGTTACGGCGTTTACGTAGAGCTAGGGGAGAGGGAAACTAGTGGCAGTACACCTCAGAGGAGACTCGAACCCAGACCTCCACTGCCATAGCTATATGGGTTACACACACCCTTTCTGACTAAACGTCTATATCTTAATTTTGATAGTGTGCTAGGGATGATTATTAAATTGTTCTGGAGGGGGAAATACCAACAGTTAACACGGCAGAGATTAGGTTTCAACCTCCCCCTTGACAGACTTAGATGAGTATGACGTTTAGACGGCGTGCCCACAAACACCATTAAAACTGGTCGACCACTTAATATAATTATACCAGGTATAATATGTAACAGCATCTTGTTCAGGAAAACCCTACCCCCCGACCATCGGATTCCCGTGAGTACATCAGCACTCGGTGCGTGAGAACAATTGACGAGTAACGGTAAATCTACTCTGTTTTACATAAATGGGCCGCTCACCTTCGTCAAATTGACGCTTCGACAAGTTGAGACAAGAATGATGTCGCATTGGGTTTTCCCTGATGACTCATACCGGTCGCCAGTTCGTCAGCTCGACAAGACAAGTCAAGACAGGAATATATCCCGATTTTGAAACCGTAAGCTAATACAAGAGGTCATTAACCCGGTTCATCTTGTACTACACGACGTCTACCGTGGGAGGTAGTGGTGGCTATATAGGGGTGCTAGGTTATCTATTTTTAAGTGTTTGTAGAGTGGTCCAAGATGTACAAGCTACAACAGCTGGTAAATATTGTTGATGCCGTGATGACAATAAAATTGTGTGATCTAATCGTCGATAAAAAGAACTCGATGTATAAATTAAAAGTGGTTGATACACAGTTCGGGAGACGACTAATAGCCTATCTATTTGGTTAGTGTTGTGTATTGTTAGCCAGTCGTTTTGGTACTTTAACAGGAGAAGACGCATGTGAGCTTAGTAACTAAACTCTAATATTCACCTCCACCAGATTAAAACCAGGTTCACCTACCATTGTGAACTTTGAACGGGTTTAAGAGACGGGCAGAAGATTCAAGCAGTTTACAACAACAACATCGGGAAGCTGGGCAGTTAATACATGTGCGCGAATAATACCGTGTTGCACAGTTGAACCTATAAACCATCCAGCACGTTTAGCGGTCAGGTACGCTCACCATGCCTAGAACAGGCTCTATTAATTTAATGTTTGTGGGTCATACGATTGCGGGACATGCCTATATGACAACATAAAATATCCACAGTGTGGCTGTGAGAGATAGATATGCAATTTAAAAAGTAGTGAACCATTACAGAGAAGAGCGAGGCTACATCGAGTTCTGCGACTCTGTCACATGATTAGAGGGACTGAAGTAATACCCTACGAGAGAATCGAGGAGTCTTATCTGTGTGATATGACATGTGCTGTGTACAATTTCCGTAAAGGGGACGTTGTGGCGGTGTTTCCCAGGCCTCCACCACCATTCTCGAGTTCCACACCACACACCACAACCCTTCATGACGCCGCAGCCACCACCACCACCACCCCCAGAGTCACTGGCGTATGCACCGCCAGAATAACCTGAGTAACCACCGCCAGATTCATCTGCCTACCAGACATCAGAGTACTCAGAGCCAGAGTCACCCGCGTGCCCACCACCAGAATCGTCTGCCTACTAGACATCAGAGTCGGCAGAGTCACCCGCGTGCCCACCACTAGCGGAGGAGGAGGTAAAATCCAAAGAGCCCATAAATCTCGAGGAATTAACAATGTACAAAAATAATTTGAATGTTAAAATTATTAATGAAACGGCTGATGACTACATAATCGGTCTGGACAATTTCGGTAAGGTATTTCTTCCAAAGTCTGCTTATTATTTGTATTGTAAGCTGTTTAAATCTAAAGCAGTCTGTATAACATATTTCGGAGGACAAAGTGTAGTGTTTAAAAGTAAATAAAAACATTAGGGCCGCTCATGTTGTCGTAGTACTCTTCTGACGTCATCGGAGCTAGCGGCAACATTTCGAAAAACGTGAAAGACGAACGCAGATTATTAGTAGATAGCGTTGCCGCTTGAGCGACAGTGTCTTTTTCTCCCGGGGATATATATCTTGCTGCATCCCCAGTTGCCCTAATGTCATATAAATGTGGCATTTGTGAGGGGTCCTACTCAAAGCCCTCCAATCTTATTTGACACAAACATCAATGCCATCAAACACCTCCAAATCCTGCTCACCATGAAGCCTGTTAGGGTGAGAAGGTATTGTGCAGTCCTTTAGACCAGATCGAGAAAGAGGAATACAATCGTGTCAAGTGCTTAAACGAACTTGAGGAAAAGATAATTTATAACGTTTTTCTATAGGAAGAGGCCAGCAATGAACCGAACATTATTGTGCTTGATAGTGTGGGAAGAGTAAGAATGCCGGATAAAAACTTTGGAGACACTGTCAATATGCGTTCTAGTGCCTCTTAGCATGTCCTGAACTATTTTGGTGGTGACTTCTACTCATTTTCTTAGATGGTAGAAGATATAATATTCTCTCCTGGTGTTTTTTATTAGGTAAAATTGTGATTACATGTTTGTCTTACTATCACAATTATATAATTCATGTTGCACTCTAAACTCTCAACTTAATTACCTGTAGTAGTCACAAGACCTAAATAATAATCATAATATTTATGCTTGTAAAAAACAGTCTAAGTTGTTGTGGCTGCACGATATGAAAGTTTTAAATTAATTAATTGCTGATAGTCAATAAAAAAATTAGTAAGAAAATGTTATTATTTAAAAAAAACTAGAATATGTTGGCTATTCAAAGACAGGGAAGAGCTAGCAATATACACGTGACACATTTCTGGAATGAAATATCAAATAGCGCAGGCTAGTTAATAATATGCTCTATTGCTTACATATGTGAGTTAATAAAACGATAAAAAAAGATTATATATATATATATATATTTATGAGTAGAAAGGCTAAACATTATGTTAATATATTATATCTTCAAATAGTTTTACTGTTTAGATAGCGTTTATAAATTAACTTAATTTGGTTTAAGATAAGGTGTCAATTTCACACACATACACGTATACAAACTAATTTAAATTATTATGATAAGCCAAACTTATATTCGCTATTATTCATTCTGCGCTTTCTAGTGAATAAAATTGGTAATTATGACTTTTTCAATATCTTGTGTTAGCACTTACATATACATATTAAATAAGTGTAATTATTATTACTCATACAATAATTTAAATACGATGATGGGGTAGGAATAATGAAAGTATTTATGAGGGGTATGTGTACCCACATTTGCGTGGAAGGAGAGTTGGAAATACCCTCAGTATGATAGGACAGTGTTTGAACTACAACCTCCTCAAAGAATCGTACTGGCAGAGCCCCGCTCAGTTACTTGTGCAGCTCACAAGACCTAAAGAATATTGATTTATGTTATTAATGTGTTATTATTATTTAAAATTTTTTCTAGAATATGTTGGTTGGAAATCCTTGGAGAATCAAAGAAAGAAAAGATATGGCAACATTCCCATATTCATTTATAAATTGTAATTGTTGTGACTTTAGATTGCTACCCAAAGACAAAGTAATAGGATTTAATTAATTTATTCCGAATGTTTCAATTTACAAATATTGTTTGAGACTCATATTCTAAGCTAAATAAACTTGTATTTATAGGATAGGTGAGGGGTTGTTTGGGTGTAGACGTTAAAACACAAATATACAGTTTATAATATTTATTTACACAAATAAAATTTTACAAATATAGCTCACACCACAAAAAGTATACTTGGAATATTTATTTACACAAATAAAATGATTAGAATATTTTTACAAATATATCTCACACCATGTAAAGTATACTTGGAATATATATATATATATATATATATATATATATATATATATATATATANTATATATATATATATATATATATATATATATAATAAGAGATAGTTTTAGACAATGATTTACGAGTATATCTTACACCTTAATGGGGACAAACCTGTACACATGCTAAGATATATAGATATTGAATATATATATATATATATATTTATTCATTACCTGTATGTCTTAGCATATATATATATTAAAATAATGCAAACTCTGTATGAGAAAATGTTACTAATAAAGGCATATAAACATTGGTTTAAATATTAATCATGTTATTATTTCAAATGTATATCGGTTTTTAGTGTATCTGCTTGAGGAGCTCCAGTTAAATAACAATAATAAGGTAATTTATAAGTCTAATTGCAGTATGTTTATTGAGTCAAACAAATTATTTGTAACATGTAATAAAACATATGAAATTAATGTAATTTTCTAGAGACAAAGTATAATAGGTTTCTAGTTAATATAAATAAAATATACTGAAAAACATATTCTGGATATAAAATAAAAGGTTATTTCCAAAAGATGAAAAAAATCATTTATTATTGTATTATAATATTTCTGATTAAAATATGTGACCAATTAATAAGTAGTATATCTTATTCATAAAAAACAAACACATCATTTCGTAAACTATTCAATGATAAATTTTATCCCCCCAAAAATGTCTGCACTGTTGTTTGTCTAGTCGAACACCCCCAATATATACATTTGGTACCAAATTTTTAGAGTCATTCTTTAAATGTTACAAGTTTTTAAAAATCAGACATTATTAAATTATACATACATTATTTTTGACCCTAAAACAAGTAAATATTGTTAATTGTGTTACGTCAACATTACCAATAAAGCCATTTGGGACCAAATAGTTAAAGCCATTTGTAAAATATCGAGTTTAAAAAAAAATTTCATCAGCTAGCTATTTATATACGAATTTTTCTCCAAAAACAAATGCAGTACTAATTGCCATTGTAAACAGTCCCAAGATATCGATTTGGAACCAAATAGTTAGAGTCATTCGTAAAATGTTACAAGTTTAAAAAAAAATCAGTCATCATTAAATTACACATAAATGATTTTTGACCCCCCAAAAAATATGTAAATAGTGGTAATTGTGTTATGTCAAACACTACCAAGAGAGCCATTTGGGACTAAATAGTTAGAGAATTTTTTAAAATATCGAGTTAAAAAAAATTAGTCGCCAGCTAGCCTATACACGAGCTTTTCCCCCCAAAACATATATAGATAGTATTAATGGTCATATCAAACAATCCCAAGATCCCAAGAAACAATTTGCAACAAAATCGTTAGAGCTATTTATAAAATATCGAGTTTTTTCAAAAATTAGTCTTCAGTAAACTATGCATAAATGATGTTTTACCCCAAACAATTTATATATTGTTATTTGTCAAGATATACATTTTGAATTACCTGGAGGCTTCAGGTCCTTAAAACGCTGGGGGCAGTGCGTCCAGAGGTACCCTAAAGTCCTGCATGCCCCGCAGGGAGCCGTCTGGAGACATCAGGGCCTAAAACGCTGGGGGCTGCACGTTCTGATGAGTCCTGAAGTCCTGCAGGTCCTGGAAGGAATCTATGGCTGGGTCTCCTGGGGGCTGTATGTCTCTTTATATCTTCCTCCACGTTAACAAATATACTGCTAGTCCTGACAGGAGTTTAAAAACTAAATGCTACGACACACGTAAATGATGATGACTGTTTCACCATTATATTGATGCGTCTAAGGGAAAAGGTTGTATCCTTCAAAAAATTGAAATCCTAGATTTTGGTATATTTCAATTTGTTTTGTTACTGTCACATGTAGGTAAAGAGTTGTAACGCTCAAACCAATATTAATAGAAACATAACACTTTATTTTTTTGGGTAACCCTCATCCAGCACAGATGTAGGAAGGTAAACGGCAGTAAGCCTCATGCTGTAGGCTTACAACGTTTTACCTACGCAAGTTTCATAGAGAGTCCTAGTCATATGCCACAGCCGGTGAGGGTTACGCCTCTTTACTTCCATGTTCCTTGATAGATTAGCTGTTTTATGAGAGTTACACGATTTTATAACATCACTGTTTTGCATTTCGGATTTCAATTTGCAGTTTTTCTTTGTTAAGTGATCTGAGTGTTCCTAAAGTTCAAGTGTTTTTTAATTTATTTCATAATGTCTCAACGACCAAACAGGATTCTCAAATTAGCAGTGCAGTCAGTGAAGAGTGATGAAAATATACACAATGCGGTTGACCCTGTAAGTAGTATAAATAATTGTACACAGCTAAGTTTTCATTCCAGTGATGAACAAACACTTCAGTCAGTGAATAATATTAAAAATGTAAAAAGTGCGGTTGACTCTTTAAGTAATATACATAATTGTACGGAACTAAGTTTTCACTCCAGTGATGAATACACACTTCAGTCAGTGAATAATAATAAAAATGTAAAAAGTGCGGTTGACTTTGTAAGTAATATAAATAATTGTACAGAGCTAAGTTTTCGCTCCAGTGATGAATATACACTTCATTTAGTGAATAATAATGAAAATGTACAAATTGTGAGTGGCTCTATAAATAGTGTAAATAATCATTGTATAGGGCATAGTTTTCACTCCAGTATACCAGTGAATGTGGTTCTTTTTCCAACTCAAAGCACTCACTTAATAGATAGGAAAGTGAATATGATTGATCCGTATATAGATAGTAATATATTTATTGTTAACGAAAACTGCATATTTCTTTTAGATGAATATTTGATAAGTGAACACAATATTGGGACTATTAATACTTTGGACACAAATTTAGAATTTAATTAACATAGTACACACAACTTTCAACAACAAGATCTTAATGATTTCGCTTCTAAAGAAGTTTATGGACATGATGAGAGTTAAAATGTATCCTACACTACTTAAAATAGTTCAGACGTCATTGTTGAAAATGCTACCAAATATAAGGAAAACAGTGTAGAAAATCTATCAGTTATAGGGGAAAATGAAGAAAAAAAGTCTAAAGCTTGTATCCAAAAGCAAAAAAGCAAAAAGGGGAGACTTATATAAGTAAAACTAATAAAGTTATACTATCAAAAATCTACAGTCAGATCAATATGCCCAAGAGAATTGTCAGATCAACTTTAAAAAAAATTTAGTTGAAGAGAGGCAACAAATCTTTGAATTATACTACAAATTAGATTTTGAAAGTAAAAAGGTTTTTTAATATCTTGTATGGAAGAAAACAAAAAGAAAAGAATATATATACAAAGCACAGTGAAAGTAGAAGAGGTCGGTCGTTTAGTTATTATTTGTCCAATGGAGGCGACAAATTTAAAGTCTGCCAGAAATTTTTAATAATGACCCTTGATATTAATCAAAGGATTTTGCAGTATTCATTTGACAACAAAACACCTAAACTAGACATGAGGGTTAGGAAAGAGCCTCCAAATAAGACTTCTCAGGAAAAGGGGGAAATTGTTGACAAATTTATAAAATCACAATATTGTCGCCAGAGTACAAACAAACTCTATATACCGGTGCAGTTTAAAAATGTGGCTAATATATATACAGAATATATGTAACTGATTTTAAGGGGGGAAATAGATTCAGTGAGAGAGAATGTATTTTGGGAAATATTTAATAAAGTGTTTAATATTGGTGTTCACTGCTCGAAGAAAGATAAGTGCTTAAAATGTGAAAACTTCAAAAATAAACAAGATAATACTTCTGACCCTTACCATAAAAAGCATTTAGCCAAAAAAGAGCTTTATAAAAAAATCTTTTGAGATGGACCAAACGCCAGCTAAAAATGATGAACATTTTTGTCACATTATTTGATTTTCAGAAGGTACCTACACCCCTTTTGGACAGAAAAATATACTTTTGAACTATAGTCGTAAATATGCTATTCATACTTTAACTTTGTATGAAAGTGGAACTAGAGATGGATTTTTGCTACCTATGGTGATAGAGCGATGAGTAAAGGGGGAAAATGAAGTTTGCAGTATTGTTTGCTAGTTCCTGGCAATAGTTGAAAGTAGAAACAAATTTAAAATGTAGCTTTTTATTGTGATAGCTGTACGGGACAAAATAAGAACCGGCAGCTTTGGGCTATGTTGTATTATTTTCTAAAACATTCGGAAAGTGTAGAGCAATTTACTTTGAACTACTTCATTCCCGGAAACACTTAGATGCCTGCGGATTCAATGCATGCGTGCATTGAGTCAAGTTACAGGAATAAAGTTATTTGGGCTCCATCAAAATGGGTAACATTAATTAACAACAGTAGAATATCACCAAAGCCTTACAATGGTGATGTCCTTTCTTACAGTTCATATTCTAACTAGAAATAATACCAAGAATCAGGTTTTCCGGGTACAAAAACCAAAAATGAAGAAGGTGCAAAAAATCAAAATACGTGAAATATGTAGACTAAGCATTTATAAGGGTAATGATGTGGTAGGACTTTATGATAATTTGAATGAATAAAAAATGCCCATTCGTTTAATGTTTCAGGAGAAAAAAAGACGGCCAGGTGAAAAATTTAGACTTAGATTTAGACTTAGGATGGGACATTTGGGAACGCATTTTTGTAAAAATCTTCTAAGATTTTTAAGACAAAAATAAATGTCTTCATGGTGGCTAGTTAGCTCACGCCAGATCAATGAAACGGACAAAAGCATATGCTTTTATATTCCTTTGACCTATAATTTTACTAGATTCACTAAGAAAGTGGCACAGCATACATAAGGTGCTTAACTATTACATTGATCTCCAAAATACTTACTTACAATATAGTATTAGGATCTCAAAAGTTCATTGTCTGACTCACAAAAGTACGCCACCTATCTCTATTTTGAGCCATTTCTATCCAGTCCACTTAACTACACCCTATTTCTTTCATATCCATTCTAATAATATCCTCTCATCCGCATCTAGGTCTCCACAATGGTCTTTTCCCATTGGAGCTACAAGTCAATACCACGAACACAGTTCTAGATTCTCCCAGTCACGCTGCATGTTCTATCCACTGTAATCTACGAGACTAGATATCCTAATAATATAATGTGATGAGTACAGTTTATATAACTCAAAATTAAATAACCTCCTTCACTACCCAATATATTCATTAATATTTTGACCAAATATTTTCCCAAGCGCTTTGTTTTCTAGGAACCTAAATTTATTTTCTTCATGTAAGGTATGAGACCATGTTTCAAAGTCATAGAGAACAAGCGGTAAAACTATTGTTTTGTATATTCTTAGTCTTACGTTATTTGACAGAGGGAAAGAGATAAAGATAAACAACGTACTCACCGAATAGTAGCATTCATTTCCCGAATATATACTTCACTAATTTCTACCATACTATCGTTACTGTTGATTAAGATTGTTCCTAAATATTTAAATACACTAACCGTATCAATTTATATATGGTTCCCAATATTCTCTAAATTATCGTCCTAAATCCGTGTTCTTTTTGTGATCATATACTCAGCATTTTCAGCGTTCACTTCAAAACCTATTTCTTTATTATCTTCTAATAAATATCTGTGTTTTTTGCAACAGTTTCCTTGCTATTACCTAACAAAGCTAAATGATTTGCGTATCCTAATAACTCCATTGTACCGTTTAGTGTCAATGAGCTAGCGATATAATTTTTCAAACTCTATTGCGATTTATTATTTAAAGTGTGTTAACACTGAGCCATTTCTTTATCAGGAAGTAAAGGGGAATGGGTGACGTGAAACATACTTAGCTCATTATTCTCACCACTTATAAAACAAATAAGTATTCAGAAGTATTGACTAACAAACTAACTTGGGAAAATAAGTATTTGTCTACCCTATAAATACTATGTACTCTAAATTTACCAGGTTTAATTAAATTTTAGTGAGTGTGTACAAAAAATGATGTCTTAAAATTTTCTTAGAATATTTGTTTACCACACATTTTTGCCGAGTTTTCCAGAAAACCTTTTCAAAGGTATGCTGAAACCATCATATATTGTCAATTTTATTTCGTTTAGTTCTTGAAAATAAATGTATTGTCTAAATTTATACAAGATCCATTTTTGGAAACTGTATGGTTAAAGAATAAAATTGAAATAAAAACAGGTTTTCAACTATTGTGAGTGAAACAACGTCCATCGTTCATACAAACAATTTCTTGGAGTTTTGGAAGTACACATAACATCTTGGTACAATATCGTTTTTAGAAGATACTAGTCCATATTATTTTGTGTATTTGTGATGGAAGCTCCTGGTATCTTCACAAAAATCACCAACTAACAACACAACAAGAAAGGCAAGAAAAAATTCAGCTACCATTCCAAACTCCACAAACAAACCTAAACCTCAATTAAACACCACTATAAGTTATTTTTCCTCCCAAGATCTGCATGACTCCCAAATTTACTCAAGTTCCTGTGAATCTCATGGAGATGCCCCTACCTCATTTTTTAACCGTCATGTTATATTCACTAGCATTTGTAACCAAGCCCATGCCGATAAATTAGTATCATCCCAGGTCTCCTCCTTTATGTTAAGGAAAAATGACCCACTACATAAGGTATACCTTGTGGTATAGGTGATGAGGTATTTATATGATTATATTTCATTTGAAAATAAGTGTTGTGTATTGTGATTAAACATTATCTTTGTTTCATTGTCAAACATGCGTTCTACTGTTTATGTGGTTATCATAGCAAATCCATAATTATTGTTATTTTTATGCAAGATAAATAGTGTTGTTTTTCATATGATTGTTTTAATAAATGAAGCCAGCCGCGTTGTTTAATAAATAAAACCAACAGATTATGGGCCCAAGGTGCTGTAACAACGTTCATGTTGCATAGTAAAATAAATTATCTGTGTGTTTAAAGTGATAGGGTGATCAGAAGTGAGATAATATTAAACAATTTTTGACGCTTGCAATCAGTAAGTTTTCCAAGAAAGTTAGATGGCATCCGGATTCTCAATTCACAATGAAAAACCAGGAAAAGACAATTATAACACATGGAGACGCCAAATGGAAGCAATCCTCATAAAGAACTACCACTTGGAATACGTAGATGGAACTATTCTCAGTCCGGCAACAAAGTAGGGTGCCGACGTGGCAATCATTGCTGCGAATGTTCCACTCACGACCGCGCGGGACAAAACCGATCATAAAGATAAAGCCGACATTGTCTTGGCTGTGAGTCCTGCAGAGCTTTGTCACATAAGACATTTCAAAATATCCCATGAGGTATGGCAAAAACTTAAACTAGTTTATCAGTCGAAGGGGCCCACTAGGAAAGCAACTCTTCTGAAAAAGCTTTTGTTCACAAAAATGCTCGAGGGGGGAAACATGGCAGATCACCTCACAAACTTCCTCAACACAGTTGATAAACTCAACCAAATGGATATTTGCATCTCTGAAGAGTTATTAAGTATATTGTTACTGTATAGTGTGCCAGATAGTTACGAGAATTTTCGCTGCGCAATTGAAATTAGAGATGAACTGCCGGATACAGATTCGTTGAAAGTAAAACTTATCTAAGAGTACAGTCGAAGAAAGGAAAAGAAAGCTAAATTAAAGGGCGCGGGCGCTTTGTATGTAAAATCTTATGGAGGACGAAATGTAAATGAAAACAAACAAATCATCAGATATGAACCATACAAATCAAAATGCTAAAAATTATCAGTACCAAGGTCAGGGTTGTGCGAAAAATAACAATTTCAAAACATCCAAGAAATTATATAAGCGCAACTATTGTTAAAAACCCTGGCACAAGGCAGCTGATTGCTGGACATAAATGTCGAAAGAAAAGCACGTTTCAATGGTATCGGATTAAATTCATGTAGTTGCAGAAGAGTTTGAGACTTTGTTGACAGAGAGCGCTCTCCGCGCGCAACTGACTCGAAGCGATGAAGTGTGTTGTGTCGACAGCGGAGCAATAACACATACAGTAGCCCCATGACTTCTTTGATGCTGACTGACAGCTCACAGCTGACATCTGACGGCTTTGAAAAGTTACCAGAACAAATTATGTATTCCTACGCCGAACCATATGATCTGCAAAAACATGTGTTTAACAGCTGTTACTTCTGATAGTCAAAATTTAGGCATATACCTAAATGTTGACTGTCAGAAGTCAGCTGTGAGCTGTCAGTCAGCACCAAAGAAGCCATGTGGCTACTGTATGTGCCATGAAAAGAGTAGTTTTTCGGAGCTCACGCCAACCGTAAACCAGAAGATTAGGTTAGCGGTTGACAGCATGACCGACATAAAGGGAATTGGAACTGCAGTAAAGAACGTTTTCAATGGAAAAGAACAAATAGCGAAAGTTAGGTTAGAAAACATACTTTGTGTACCCACACTTAAGACAAATTTATTTTCTATTTTTAAAAAAACCGTTCAAAGTGAACAAAGCGTGTGTTTCAAAGCAAATAATGCTAAAATTGTCTATAAAAACGTCGAAGTGTTGCTGACTGCCCATAAACGCAAAAATTTGTATTTTATCGAACCTGACATGCCAAATGTAAACTCAACATATATAACTACTGTTAGTGCAACAAGCAACCTTAGCGAGCTTTAAAAGTGACACAGGATGTATGGGCATTTAAATTAGCATGGCATGCGTGGACATTTTCAGAAAAAGAGATGGTTAGGAGGATGGATTTTAAGAGCTCAGAACAATTTCAAATTGTGAAACTTGCATCTTAAAAAAGTAAATTTCTAAGCCTTTTCCAAAATGCCCGAGTCAAAGTGTTAGAGATTACTTGAATGAATGCATTCAGACGTTTGTGGCCCCATGAGAGTAGTGTCTCATGGCGAAGCTTCTTATTTCTTAACGTTCATCGATGTTACATCTAATTGGGTAGAAGTGAATTTTCTGAAACATAAAAGTGATGAGAAAAAGGCTTTCGAAACTTTCAATGCGTTAGCAGAAGATCTCCATGAAAGGAATATTCAAACTTTTGGCACAGACAACGATTTGTAGTACTGCGGAAAATATTTCACAGACGAGATGCGTATCGTAGGTATAAGAAGAGAACATACGGTAGTAGAAACCCCAGAACCGAATGTAAAAGCCAAGCACATGAATTTCACACTGGTGGGGATGACACAATGCACGCCTTTGGAGTGTGGCTTACCAAAAAGTTTTTGGGCGGAAGCGATTTCCACAGCTGATTAAATCAGGAACATATGTCCATCAAAACATCTGGAATATCAAACACCTTATGAAATTTGGGGTGGTTTGAAACTAAAAGTAGGACATTTTAGGACTTTTGGTTGCAAAGCTTCTATGCTTAATAAAGCTCCGAATAAAGTAAAATTTGATCCAAGATCCAAAGCAGGTATTTTTGTAAGACACTCCACAGAATCAAAGACATGCAAAATTTGGGATCCATAAAAAAGAAAAATAGTTATAAATCAAGATGTTAAATTTTTAGAGCCTTTCAAAAATTTGAAGTTTTGAATGAACATAATGAATCTGCAAACTTTGAACCTACTTACTAATATGTTGATAACAGTGGGAAAGACACTATATCTGAAAAAGCTGATGAACATTAAATAAAGTCCAAGAAAGAAACTTCATTAATCCTCATACTAAGATAAGTGAGAATAACCTCCAATCAAATAATTTGAGTTAATTTATTTCAGAAAATTTAAGCCAAGACTGCACAGTGACTAAGAATAAGAGAGGGGCCTGGTCGACCTAAATTGATTAAAACTGGCAAGCCGGGAAGACCAGACAAACTATTTAATTTGGTTGTGCAAAATCCCGAAAGTGTAAGCTTGGCGTTTGAAGAGGCGGTAAATCCATCATTACAATAAGCCTTAGAAGGACCATATGCACCAGAATGGTAAAAAGTGACGGAAACTGAATATAACGCTTTGAAACAAAGTAAGGCCTGGACATTGAAGCCACGTCCTAAAAATAAAACTGTCATTGGCTGCCGATGGATATCCTGGACAAAGTATAGACCAGATGGTAAAGTTGAAACCCAAAAAGCTAGATTGGTAGCGAAGGGCTATAATCCACATCCTGGGATCGACTTCCATGAGAAATTTTCACCAGTTGATTGACTTATCTCAATAAGATTAGTTGCTGCTTCAGCAACAGAGTTGGAACTTACTTTGTACCAACTTGATGTTGTAATGGCCTACATAAATGTAGATCTTGATGAGAAGATCTATATGGAACTGGCAGACGGTTTCAGCACTTCTGGAATGAAATATCTAGTTTGTTTTCTTGAAATGTCTATTTATTGACTTAAGCAGTCAAGCCGTCAATAGTTTAAAAAAATTCATGAAATACTAAAGACCTTTGGGCTAAAACAATTAAATATTGACCATTGTGTATTTTATATGAATGATGTTCGTGTGACTCTGATCGTGGTTGTCTATGTAGATCATCGTGACAAACAGCAAAAAAGCTTACACAAGATTAAGAGATGATTTATCTAAAAACTTCCAGATGAAGGACTTAGGAAATCTGTACTACAGTTTTGGAATTTAATTCAAATAATATTAGGATTCAAAGTTGTTCACTATGTTATAGAGATCATATATAGATGATGTTTTCAAGAAACTTGGTATGCAAGACTGCAAACCAGTGAACACTCCATTAGACGGAAACAGTAAGTTATCTAAAGCCATGGAGCCATCCACAAAGGAAGAGACAGTAAAAATGAGGGATGTTCTATACGAGAGATTCATTGGTTCTCTGGTGTACCTTGCAGTTTTGATAATACCTGACATTGCGTATGCAGTGATCTATTTGAGAACGAGAAACCATGGACTAGTCTACAAAATGAAAGTACGTTTCCTCTTCTGGTTATACAATTTTATATAAAAAGAATTATGTTTAACATATAGATGTATTACAGTAAAACATAAATAACAAAATTGAAGTTTTACAATGATATTACAGGTTATACTTTGAAGTTTGATGCAGATAATTAGACTTTGTGAATTTGTATATTCTGCTGTAGCTACTAGGGCTGTACAGGAGCCGAGCTACTGGATGAATTGTTCTGAAGAAGAAAATCTATCTGATTGACATGCTACAAAGGTATCATGTGCTGAACTAATTGGATATGTGGACGCAGACTGGGCAGAATCTCATGACGACCGGAGATCATATACAGGCTACATTTTTCAAGTGGCAGTATCTTCCTTGACGTGTGAGCCAAGAAAGTAATCCACCGTAGCTCTTTCGAGCACTGAAGCAGAGTACATGGCTCACATGGGCACTGCTGCAAGAGACAGTTTACTTGCGGAATTTATTTAAAAAAATGCGTTATTTGTGTCACTATGCAAAATCAACCCTCGTCTATTGTGACAATCAAGGAGCACAAAATATCATGCATAATCCCGTGTACCACTCGCGTACCAAAAATATTGACATTCGTCATCCCTATGTACGCGAAGTTTTCAAACGAGGAGAAATCAAGTCTAACTACATTCCAACGAACGAGATGATAGCTGATGTTCTTAACAAAGCTCTGTTCGGACCGAAACATTAACATTTTAACACGTGTTTGAGAGGGAGTGTTGTGTATTGTGAATAAACTTTCCCTTTATTTCATTATAAAACACGCGTTCTTCAGTTTATTTTGTTATCATAGACATGCCATAATATTTGTTATTTTTATAAGTGCTGTTTTTAATTAGTATTGTTGTTTTAGTAAATGAAACCAACATTGTTGTTTGATAAATAAAAACAACCATAATTTACCAAACAACTTAGCACCATAATACCCATTATATATTAAGCAGACTTGTAGAACAAGTTAATGCTCTACATAATAGGTGGAAATACTATTGTGTCAATGCAGATGAACACGTCCTCTTACTATTGGCTAGCATGGACTTGATGTTAAATACTGTATTCGCTTACTTGGTTCTAAGGATTGGTTTCCGAAGATAGGGGAACTCTCAATTGTTTGATCTCGATGAGATATTACCAGAAAAATGTTTGAGCCGGGAAGATTTAAACTTCAACTTACTCAACTGGGAACTGAGTGGTCATTCACACTACTTCAAGAATAGAACATTATAGATATGATAAACCATCATGTTTAGAAAAGAATACACCTTAAAACAATGGGGTGGTGAGAGTTTCTAACAGATATTCAAAAATATAAACATTTTAAAATAAACTATACTTCACCATAAAGAATAATCAATCACCTATTAGAGATCCTACGTTTGTATCTAAAACATCCTCAAAACACATTACCACAAAAATGAAAATCTCGCCGATTAAAAACTTTGACTAATTTTCAGGACCTACTGAAGCATTTGGCTGAAAGCTAAGTCCCTTCATATTATTCAGAATTTTCAACAGTATAAATATCCACAAAGCTCTCCAAGAAATATCTGGATGAATTTAGAGAGTTACTCGATCCACAGGAAATCTACTTAAGACAAAAATCTGTAGTAAAAATATTTCAATTTAAGAAGAACGTTTTGTCAAATAAGAAGGAGTTATAGCAAACCAATTTCAAAGATATGCAAAGTTTCAGATATTTCAATGATGAATCAATGTATTAAGGGACCATCAAAGAAGTATTTAAAAATATAGATAAAATGGTACTTTTAAATTTTATATCTTGAAAATATTGTTTTTTGTATATGCCCGTCGTGTACAGACGGATTAACTGATATTGACGGCAACCAATTGAATTGAAGCATTTTGTGAAAGCTATATTCAATGTAGAATTAACTATACGCACCAAAGTTAATAGTGCCAATAATATAGTGCACGTATATTGGAAACCCTCACCTAATTTAAATCTTAGTCCCTGCCAGTAACGTCCACAAAACATTACCCACCGGTTGTACATCATCTTGTCGTGTGGGGATTTTAAGGGGTACCTTCTATGCAATATCATTACGAGTTTCATAAAATAATTGACTTATCACTTAATGGACAGTCAATCATAAGTTTTATCCCCAACTTCAGTCCCTTTAGTTTTCTCATTGGTTTCATCATGTTAAACTTATAAATTGAACAAGAAAATTAGTGCTATGGGTAAATTAACCAATTACGGACTATATCTCATTAAGAAACTAAAATAGATTAAACAATTTTGATAATGCTCTAAATATGGTGACTGTTTATAGGTCAGGTGAAAATCACGTATGCAAGGATGGTTGAAATTGACGTGTTTGTCTCGAATAATATACCTAGCAATGTTAGTAATTTATTGTCATCTAAATAATCAGCCCAGCTACGAACCAAAAACTAACCTGATAGAATTCAGAGACTTTCCATATGCAGCCAACATTTAACTCGGCTTGCCCTCAATGATGTTCATTTACACGTCTATCACAGATCCTCCACCGTGGATGACATCATGGCACTGCTTCTACACATCATTGGAGTCAACCACGCAAACTATGTGTACGGCACACACAAGAATATCACCTATACCTCATTGCAATATGTGCTCATGCTTGGACATGAGATGGAGCACCTATCTGGAAATTAAAATAAGAAGATACACTGGTAAACCTATGATAATCGAGTTTGGAAAAGAATGTGTAGATCTTCGTTTACGAGTTCACTCAGCATGAAATGTCGGTAACAAACTAACTAGTTAGGTTGTGCATTCTACATAACTCGACGTACTTTTTCAACGCAAACAGTGAATGAGAGGTTAATTTCAAAAAATCTTTTCTTTGGATGTGAGCGGTGTTAAAGCTATAACAAAATAAGTTCTTCATGCTGTCATGACATAGTGTCAACTAGGCAAGCAAGCGTCCTAATTTCAAGGTTGTCTTACAGGAACTTTTAAGGATGGACCTAAAATAAAACAAAACCTGTGCAGAAGACTGACACATGTGGTTAATTGACAGGTTAAAGTAAAAAAAGTAATTCTTATGTCGTGTAAATATCCACAAATAAAACTAATTATAGGAATGAGATAAATAGAGGGTCGTTAGTTTTTTTCAGACAAAACCTCAACACAGCATGTTTCCCAAGATCAAGGCTAATATTTTCTCATTTCAGTCAATAAAGTCTCTGAGGCAGGAAAAGGATCCAGTAAAACTTGCCTCCGCTTTACACATGATTAATCAAAGAATCTATCGCAACAAGCGTAGGTACTAGCTCATATTGTATTTCAGGATGAAAATTATATTGATCCCATTATTCAATCACTTGATTTTATTTTTACACGAATGAATGTGTTTCTTGACTAAAAACCTGCTACATAACCAAACAACACATAATCCTACAAACGTGCATTAAGACATTAACCATCTAGGACGATAAGGATCGGTTTGTAAATCTATGTTGTGGTGTATGGCACGCAGATATCATAGACAGGTTTAAAGATACCGTTTCTTTGTTGGAAAAACAAATACTTTAGATCGCTCGGGGTTTATACACAGAAAATTGTTCAACCAGGATAAATACATATAAATATTACCCCGAATTAAAGTAAAGTTAGTTCATTACAGAAAATGTTTTAATCTGATACAAGTCCAAATATCACTCAGTATGAAGTCCGAATCTCATAAGCTAGTCTTCTAGTCAGGAATATCATGTTAACACTGTCCATATTGATGTAAAATGTGAGGTATTCAAACATTAGCTCTGGCATATAACCCATCAGCAGGTTTGAGTTGAAAACGTTCACCATTGTTTCAGACGTGTAAGGATAATCGTTTTTACAGCTTATTCATGAGAAGTTTACACTAGATAATTCTTAGAACTCGTATATATCTTGTTGTTCAATGGTAACATCGCACAATGGAGAAAGCATTTCAACTTTTAACAGTAAGGCATGAACGATTTCTCACTTTACCACGATGGAGAAAAATTCTCATCCAAATAATTACAGATTTATTTACTACATGGAGCAAAATTCATGCCTAAAACAACATATTTTCCGGTAAACGTGTTTATTTCGTTTGATTAAATCATGACATCATAAATGATTTTGAAGCACACTATATCAACGAATTCATGATAAATTAACTGGGTCTTCTATCGCTATATGGTACACTGAATAATCATTGGGCTATTTTATTCCAATTAAGCCATGAATATCTTTCACCAGTGAATAAAAATAAAACATACAAGATGGTTAACCAATTACTCATAGTTTTATGTGACTGGCCTTGAGAATAATAACATTATTTAATTCTTTACCTTGCCTTTCACACTAATTGACAAAATTATCCATGTCGAGGGTCCATAGAAGAAAACTTTTTTGAACAAAAAAATGTACACGTATCACTACTATTTATGTCAATTTTTTTCTTTGAAACTCCTTAAAGCGGTTCACAACACATTCGTTTCATATAGTTTTGCATTGAATGTTAGCACGTTTCCCATTGTAAAATGACTTTGAGGATGAAAAACTAAAGAAGAACATTCTCAATATCTGACATGTGCTGAAAATAATCTCATACTTCCGTTCTCTATGATCTGCTGTTCACCTGACTTAAATAACAACGTGATTTGTAGGTCTAGAAGTCAACACAGGCTTACTAACAGCATCTAGGGAGCCTTAGGTCACTATACACACAGGAAATATCTGTGTTTGGAGAAAACTTTGAGCGTAACATGTTTTTCCCTAGTATATTGTCAAATATGATGTTTATACGAAAATTATTTGCATATAAATGCAAAATATGCATCCGATATTGCCACATGTTACTTCTACGCCAAGCCTAAATAATTAAACTAAACACGTCCCTTAACTCGCAATCATCATCGACCATATAACCACGCTTACAAAGTGTCGTGGTGCTACTACGTATTATTTAAGATTCTAAAATCCTTCCATCCCTGAAGAGGATGAGTCCAAATAACGTGCATACAATACCACCTCTCTTTAATTATTGTTGGAAATAAAATAATTTTCATTGCGACGTAAAGCCATTAATAGTATTAGCCTCCCAAGTCCAAAAAATAAGATGGGATTACCTGGAGAAAGAATACGACTATTAAACTACGTTATAGTACAGAACGTGACAATGATTCCTGATTTTCTCCCAAAGTTTCTGATAAATAATTTCTTGAGTGATTTTAAATAGAATCAACTTTCTTCCTTGGACGAGTCGCAAAATAAAAAATTACCCCTGGAGCAGGCCCCGATTTGACTCATTTCAATGATAGTTAAGCACGCATCTTCACCCCACTTTTACTTACTTCATTCCCCACACCCTACTTACCTCACACTTTCACTTACTCCATTGTCCACACCCTAATTACCTCACACTTTCACTTATTCCTTCCCCTACAACTTATCCTTCGTTTACATAGTCTGAGGCTACGAAGCTCAAGGCTGTAATTGAGCTGCTGATGTAAATACTTAGACTGGATCATCGGGACCTTTAACAACATTTCTTTAAGAATACCCTGGCCTCTCCGAGAAGCAAACGGGTTCACATGGTCATGGATAGTATAGGATTTTACAAAAAACGAATGAAATTAATTTCCTTGTTTAGTAATTTAATGGTTTTCTTTCCAGTGCACTCTGGTAGAAAATAACCAAATCTGAAGAAGCTCACAGTTTTACAGTAACACTCTGGAACACCCACCAATTCGTTATGGAAAGAGTTGATCTTTAAAGTGTAATGTGTAAACACCGAGTCGACGTAATGTTATTACATATGGCCTTTTCTTAGAGATTTTTGATATTAAAGCTCATATGTATTCGTAATGACTGGGCGCTATTGGGAATAGGATAGATAATTTTTTGAGGGAAATGTTAGGACCCACTTCAAACTTTCAATCGGAAGACTATTTTATACAAAGTGTCATATCAAAGGCTCCACCATCAAAGTAATGCTTGAAGAATTGATTCAAAGTCATTCTCCTATGAGAGTACTATATACTTATTTCCCGATTATATCCATAGACTGGAGCACATCGGCTGAGGAAGGATTATCAAATCTCAAATAACCTTGTATACAATACTAACTGCACTTGAAAAGTCCTCGCAGTTTGTTATATTGTCCATGAATACTAAACTAGTGTTTGGGAAGACAAGGTTGAGAGCCTGTGAGTGAATAGCAGTTTATTTTTATGAAAGATGACAAGGAACCTGATGAGGATCCCCTCACAAATATCATCTATTGTGGAATGGGAATACTAGGAGGCTGAGTTCAACAAATAAAATGTATATGTTCTTGCCTAGTAATTAGAGGCACTATTTGTACTGATCGACAGCCCGCTATACCAAGTGCATACTGTGAATTTTAACCATTATTGTCTCTCACTGAATCTTAAATTAGCCAGAACTTAGGTACACAGAAGACATGTCGCTTGTGCTATACAATTTAAATCTTGGTAAGGCATGCGGATCTTACAGTATTACAATATTAGTATAATGAAATCTTGGAAGTGATAGACTCTCTAGCAGTATTTTCTAACCCTCGTGTTGGGTAAAAGACCCTGAAATGCGGACGTATAACTGATTAGATATACTGATCAACTTTTTCGGTAAGTAATATGAATGACTATTACTTATAACAACACTTTTACATTCTCTGGTGGTTGAGGTCATGATCTAAGAGGAATTTGTCTTTTGAGCCTTGCTCAATATATCACATCAGCCTGGTGTTAAGTCAAAAATATCACATGACACATCAACATCTACAAGTTGACTGGTGCCTTTTTAAAAAAAAAGATTCCTTGAACTATTATAATTACAGAGGACTCGTTTTCCTTGACATTCCCGTCTACCTAATAAATATTTTTCACTCTTATTTGTCCTACATAACCATCTCGCCATTGATTGAAACCACCAAATTTCAAGTCCAATAAATCATATATGAAGTGACTCTGGGGTCCTTAATGATCCCGCACACTTAATTTTGTATGGAAATGCCATTCAAAACCAGCTACCCGTTACCAGTTTGGTGTTGGACGCGAACGATACGGTTCTTGTAGTGGAGTCATGGAAAGGGCTGCAGCTAGGTATGTATCTAGAGAAATACCTACAGCTATTAAAGGTTTCACTGAATACTTGTTGAACTGGTATTAACGTGTAATGAGCTCCACCACGGTCTTCACACGGAAAAACCAGCACAGCAGGATGGTATTACCGAGGTTTTTGGGGAGAACAAATTATAAAGCTTTTATTTTACCATATCCATTAAGTGGTTGAAGTGTGATGTCTTCCCTTATCAAATACCTCTTTCTAATTATCAATCTGTTCGGTCTCCTCCTTATTATTACTCACCGCCTAAATTACAAGCATTTAGAGAGTTGGTCCAAGATCTGTTAGATAAATATATCATTATACCATCTCATTCAACGTATGTTAGTCCTGCATTTATTATTCCCAAGAAAGATGGTGGACATAGGCTAGTAGTCGATTACCGTAAGATGAATAAACTAATAGTTTTTGACCCCTACCCTATGCCCGCTGTGCCCATTGTTGAAAGTGCCTTTCAACATTTAGGGGGGGTTGAAGATTTATAGTTTAATAGACCTGAATGCTAGTTTTTTTTCAGTGTGTACTTACTGTGGATTCTAAGCAATATAATAATATATGGGGCTGTTCTGAGTATAATAAAGTTCCCCTTGGGATTAGTTGTGGTGGAGCGGTTCTGCGTCGAGGGCTGGACCATATTTTGGCGGATTTCAGTTTCAAGTTTGTATTCAATTATTTGGATGACATTTGTGTGTACAGCCAGTCCCTATGTACCCCTTTCTCTTGTTACCACTGGGCACATTTCCCCGATAACACAAATTACCGACGCGTCACTGGTAAACACGCCCTTATTCTTGTTTTACGTGACTGGGTTATGTTTCTCTCTGGAAATCAAAACAAAAGAAAGCAAACTCCGTCAAAATTTACCATGCTTTATTTTACATTAAAGTGGGCAGTTACACTCGAATCCACGTATCAACTATCATAGCACGTTACACAGTTCAATCTTTTTCATCTCTCTCATCGTCCGTCACGCACCTCAACCCCGACTTCACTGTCTTATCCTCTCCTCTCTGACCTCTCCTCAGAGTGAGTGCCGTGCCGTCTAGCGGCACACCTTCCAATCAAACCTCACGGTGTGACGCAGACGTTACCCACTCCCCTCCCTTTTACAAAGAAAATCTTCAATATACAATCAAAAAGCAAATATCACAAAATAACTTAATACCTTATAAATAAATATAATTCAAACTCTAACAGAAAACACAAAGAATATTTCAGGTGATCACCTGAATACACAAATATATAATCGTAAATACATATTAAAATTTACAGAATGAACCTTAAAACTAATTATAACTTTGACCCGTTTCATCCAAACACGTCAACGGACCAACGTAAGCAAAACAAGTCAAAATATATCAAAATTCCACGTTATACAAATCGGGCGGGGTAACCCCTAGTCCGAGGAACCCTTTGTCCCTCCTTCCGATTCTACTGGTCCGTGTTACTGTTTCAATTGGCTGACGTGAGCTTTCCGTGCGAGTCTACCCGACTCTAGCTCCTTTAATTGCACCGTAACAGGTGTCAAGAACCGTTCAACAATAGCCGGAGCGGACCACCTAAAGCCAAGTTTAGCGGTAACTCCTTCTCCCGCCTTGCTTATGTTATGCATCTTCCAAACCACCCGGTTACCTACCTTGTACGGGACTGGTTCCCTACCTCTGTTGTAACGTCTGGATACAGTCTCATGGGCCCTTTTTAGACGTTCCAGAGCCTCGGCCCAACGGCGTGCTGACGACTGGGCGGGCTTCTCGTCCCAGTCTTCTGGGAATATCTCCCACTGGAGATTGATTGGTTGTTATGGCTCATACCCAAGTAAGAGCTCAAATGGGGTTCTTCCATGGCTCACGTGTTCAGCTGTGTTGAATGCGATTTGTAGCCAAGTCAGGTTCGTATCACAATTTCTATTATTTGCGTGATGATACGTAATGAGCGCGTTTTTCAGGTTCCGGTGGAACTTTTCCACTTGGGACGGGTTGGGGTAGTAAGGAGAAGTAGTAATATGACGGATGCCCCTCGTGAAGCACATTTCCTCAAAGGCCCCCGACCGGAACTGACTCCCGTTGTCGGATACTATAGTACAAGGAAGCCCAAAATTACGGAAGATATTTTCATCCAGTAGTTTCACTTCTGTCTCCGCCGTCGCTCTCCTAGCGGAAATCATCCAAACGTACTTGCTAGATCCGTCTATCTATGTCAAAATATACGTATATCCTACTTTCGACAGGGGTAGAGGTCCAAAGAAATCAATAAACAATATTTTCATTGAGAAGTTTTTACCTCCGAGCAGGACGCGCCTTATCTTGTCATCTGGGCTGGTTTGGCACGGGTACACGTCCCACAACTCCTTACACGTTCTCTTATATCCTGGTTCATACGTTCCCAATAGAACATATTTCCTATTCTCACAAGAGTTTTCGCTATCCCCAAATATCCTCCCAGGGGACATTCGTGGTAATACCTTATCACGACGTCGATATGTATTTCCGGAACAGCGACCTTCCAGCCCACCTTTCCCGAGGGTTTAGTCAATTGAAGTCCTTTCTGCATTTTGAATTTAGCCACAGATTTTCCTTCAAAAAGATCCCTACAAACCTTTCCCAGAACGGGATTCCTTTTTTGTGCTAACCTAATGGACGAAAAGATCTCTGGCATTTGTCCCAATATTCCCAGAGGAACCAGGTCCCCTGTTTCTCCTCTGGTGGTTCCAATCTCATCTTCTTCAAACATCCGAGACAAGCCATCAGCAACGCAGTTATCCTTTCCCGGGATGTGGACTACTTCGAACCGTAGGGAGGTCAGCCTCGCTATCCATCTCCCAATTTTCCCTGTCTGTCTGGGGTGATTCAGTAGCCATGACAGTGCTTGATTGTCACAATGTAGTTCGAACTGGTTATGTTCCAGATACGCTCGGAAACTTGTCCGTCCCGAACACTACGGCCAGATCTTCCAGTTCGTATGAAGGATAATTCTTCTCACGACTTTGTTATAACCTACTGGCATAAGCTACCGGCCGCAAACCCCCTGCTTCTCTCTGGGCCAACACCGCTCCCAAGCCAGTTGACGATTCGTCCGTCTGTAATATGAACCTCTGTTCGAAATCCGCCATCTTCAAGACCGGTGGGGTTACAAGGTCCTCTTGGAGGTTACGGAAGGATTCCTTGCCGGTTTCTAACCATCTGAGAGTGTTTCCAGTCTTTTTGAGCTCGTACAACGCCCCTGATTTCGACGAAAGGTTGGGGATAAACCGTCCATAAAATCCTACCATTCCTAGGAACTGGGCTAATTTGCGTCCTGTTTTGGGTAAAGGGAACTCTCGAATCGCTCGGGTCCTCTCTGGACTAATAGACAACCTCTTTTTAATCTCTCTCATTGTCCGTCGCGTACCTCAACCCCGACTTCACTGTCTTATCCTCTCCTGTCTGACCTCTCCTCAGAGTGAGTGCCGTGCCGTCTAGCAGCACACCTTTCAACCAAACCTCACGGTGTGACGCAGACGGTACACCTAGAAGAACATATTGAACATTCCAAACTAGTTCTACAGTGTCTAAGGAAGGTGGATCTCACTGTTAACCCTGATAAAGTGACGTGGGGCACTGATGGCACTAAGCATTTGGATTATGTAATTTCAAAGGGTCATATCCTTGTAGACCCGAAACGTATTACTCCTATAGTTGATTTTCCAGACCCAAAGAATCTGAAACAAGTCCAACGTTTTGTGGGGATGTGTGCTTATTATTCCAGGTTCGTTCCTTTCTTCTTGGAGTTGGCGGCTCCGTTAAACCAATTAAAAAAGAAGGAGGTACAATTTATCTGGGGAGAGTTGCGAATTAAATCCACTTTCTCAATAGCGCAGTCAACAGGAGTGGCGAGCATCTTCGACATGTGCCCTTCTATCAAGACGTGAAAATTCTCACGATACCGAAATGGTCCACTTGGGCCATGTTCCTCGATGCTTGGACGTTTCCTGGCAACATCAATACTGAGTGAGTCACCACCTGTATCTTCTTATTGAAATAACTTAGTACTTGTTATCTTGTTTTAATTGTCTTTATGGAATTTTGATAATAATTTTATGAAATTTTGATTGTAGATGTCATTATATAAATGACATACTACAACTTGTTGGCTGTGCCGCTACCCCAAGAAGTCAGAACCAGTTCTAACAAGTTGGGGAACATGGATAGAAGCGGCCAACTTCTACAATGAACATTTTTTTTCTGTGAAGTCAATATTATATATTCGCCCCTGAGTTAGTGAGATCTTTGCGTAGCTCTTAGAACGCGATAAGTAATGAAAAAAGTGGCCTTTTTAACTGTATACATCCCTAGTATATTTGATGGCTTCCGAAGAGTATTAAAACACAGGAAATGTCTGCACTTGCTCGACAGGAATCTATGGGTATAATGGAAAACGCAATTGAAAAGCTAAGTGTTGTGCAAGGTGAAACTGGTGAAAGTGTTTCTACTAAATTGCAGTCAGTGTTAAAAATTAACCGAGGATCTTCAATTTTTGTCAGTATGTTCCATGTACTTAAGGAAAATGATGTAGATCCTTCCAAGGACATTTCTCTCGGGTTGGTTCATCTGTTAGAATACACTCCGGTGACATTCTGCGACGTGTAAAGGACAATTTATGAATACAATAATATTATTTTTCAAGAGAGGTAATAAATAAACCCCGATAACATTGAAATGTAATAATGTGTATATTTTGTGTATTGCGTGCAGAGAACAAATCTTTTATCAATGTCTACGCCTAGCATATTGTTAACAGTTAAATGCTGCTTTCTTGATAAGCTTTTGGTTCTATATGATATAATGTAATGTTAAACAATTACATATATAACTTCATGTAGTTCACTATATTTTACTACATATTTACATACTTTTTAATATATGATATTATATACATACTGACTATCAATAGGCAGAGGCTGAGTATACTAGTCCTATTGACACATCGCCATTGCAAAGTTTAAGCCTCTTGAAATGTTAGCAAAAAAACAGTTTTTTTTGAACAGACAATCTTTGCTGAACGATGACATCGTCAGGCAATATTTTTTGTTCACATGAGCGTCAATAACAACTTCTTATAGAAAATTTCCGATGAATTTGTAGGATTTACTAGAACACATAGAGGAAAAACGTATTTACTATAAGGTTAATTATTTTCCAACTATCATCATCAGAAAATAAGTATGTATAGTCACGAACGTCTGTGTGAAGTCCAAATAAATGTTCTAGGCAAGAAACATGACGCTGAACACTTTTATTTTACATGGATTATTTAAGTCTCTCTAATTTTTACAGTCATCTCTGAAATATTTGACCTTAATGGCGTTGTCATAAAACAGGGAGGATATGCGGTCAAGCCCAAATCGAATTATATTGTGGCGATTTAATCAACACACATATTCATCGTGAACATATGCAATACCTGTTATAGATTGAGGCTGTCATTGACCTCAAACAGCCTACTATTGAAATTACATTATACACTTGTGTCTTATCAGTACTATATATTATACACACCAATTTATTAGTCTGAGCCTTTATTTGTATGATTTTGAACTTCAAACAATTATTGTATATATTTATGTAAAATTAATTAAAAAATAACAATTTAAAGACTATGCAACATTCTTGTAATAATGTATGATTACTAAAAGTGTTGAATCTGAATAAAATATTTCTTTGTTTTATTACAATATTCCAATCCCAGTGGAAGTAGGCCTATGTTTTAGTCTCATTCTATTGGGAACATTTTCTGTCTAATTGGTGCTGGTAATATAATATCACAAGTAGATTTGTGGACCCACCCTCTTTTACATTTGATTTGTGAGATCGTTCTCGTTACAGATTATAATAATATTATAGAGTTCTTCGGATCCGGTTGATGTAATTATAAATCTAGCTATAGGCATAGATTAATATTATCTCACACCTTATTCTAATGATATACTTTCCTATTTTTGAAAAAAAATAAAATAAAAAAACTACAGATCAGAACATTTAAAACAATATCCTAGCTTCCCCTTTGGGTTAAGCTATTCAGAATAAGGATACAATTTTTTTTTTTTGCATAATGGGCGTGCATTTAAAGTCAAATGGAGACCGATCAAAAATATATCATTATGAGTTAGTAAAAATGAAATTTTCCTTTTTAAAGATTATAGCACCTTCTTTTGAACTATACATGTATTTGGTCCTTAAACTTATCCCATAAATATACTCACAAATTAATAACACGTTAATGTAACATATATAACTATATATAAAAGTAAACACTATTTTGTAATCAAGGAATGAGGGACGTCCCCAATACAATAAATGTTTACTAAGTTTATTTAGAGGATTTTTAGTGATTTATTTAAAATATTAAAAATATTGTCCCAAAAACATCGAGGCAATCATATTAACACAATTAACAAATATACGCTAACTCAGGAGAGAGTATGCAAGTGAGACGACATAGCTAAAAACTAAATAATAAATAAAGCCAGCTTCAAAATTATAAATAAAAGAGAATAGGAACCATTAGTTAAATTTTTTAGACAGGCAGCGTATGCTGAGAGTAAAATATTGGCTAATTTCCTGTTTCTACTTATGCACACCTAGATCATCCTGAAAGATAGCAGTCTTACCTTGACATACTATACTACGACCCTAACTTATAAGCTAAACCATAGTGGAATCATGCAAGGTAAGCTTGTTGTCTTACGGGATAAACGAATGATACAAGTACATTTAGTTTTAATGGGACTTTTTTGGTCTAGTTTTAACTAAACGTGACTTTAAAACTTTTACTAAGATTGTTAAATCAGACACATTAGCTCAGTTTGTAGCGTGTCTGTCTGCTGAGATAATGGTCCCAGTTTCAATTCCCAGCATGATCGAAAAAATTATCATTGGTGAAATGTGGGTTTACACTTTCACAGTGATGAATTAACAGCTGGGGACTGAATGTTGTGCCTATCCTAATTTTAAGTTCTATTTTAAGGCATATGAAGCTACGATCAGCTTAGCAAATCGGCATTGGAAAATATATGGCTTGAATAAAATACTGACCCAGGCCACAGGCTGTAAAAAGTAACGGATGTAAAGTAAACCAAGATAGTTAGTCAAAATGATAAGGAACTTATTTACATTGAATCTAAGCTGTAAGTATTTTAGTCAGATATGCACATTCACCGAATGAATGTTTGAATGGTGAATATATTCTTGGCATTTATTTGAGGTATTTATAAAATAATAAAATAATAACCATGATATAGATATTATACTTACCCCCTAGTTGTCTGTAAGGTGAGAGACCTTCTGCTCAAGCCATTAATATATGTGTTTTCACACATGAGGACACTACACTCTCCATGCGGAATACTGGTCCCTTTAACGAAATACGTGTTCGTCTTGAAATCGTAGCATTTGTTTCTTTCCACTGTAATACATTTAAAATTATTCTATCTTAGCCATTAATTTATATTATTATTTGGAGAGCATTTTAAATATTATTTTAATTTACAAATCGAACATTTTAAAAAGATTTATTTTTATAGCAGAATTAAAATATAATATTTGAATTATTCAACTTATAGAATACAATACAAGTTTTTCTCTCACTTAATATTTGATATGTATTTATACTTCCAATAAATTTAATATTTTAAAATCGTATCTATTTTCAATAATTTTGATGTTAGACTAAATATTTTTTTAAATTAATGTTAAGTAATGTTGAGTTGGATATATTTAATTAAATTAAAACTAAGATATGTTAATATGAGAGAGTAAAATGCTGGATTGAGTTGGATAAAATACAACTAGGTCAATTTAAATCCATTAAACTACAATATGTTGTACCGTATTAAGCTTTAAATTTAAATTCATGAACAATGTAAGGCTAGTGCATAAATTATAATGCACATACAGCTGAAATATATTATTTCCAATAATAGCTTTTACAGCATCTTAACATTTACGAGGTCCATCTTAAACTATTTACTTAATAATTTGAGTACTTGTATCAGTCAATGTAAGCTCAAGGAGAAGCTCAGTCAATATAGTCAATAAATACTCAAGAATACACAGCAGCCGGGAAATATATGGACACTCCATTCACCCTTAAAAGTCTTACCTTGACATATCACATTATATCCACAGCTTCTAAGATGCACCATAATGGAACTACGCAAGGTAAGCTACCAACATTTTAGTTTAAACGAAGGGTAAATTACCTTTACTCTAAAAGGTAGTGAAATAACCTTGACTAATTACCCTACAACCCCATCTTTGTTGAAAGTTCCCGGCGTTGAAAGGGTATAAAACGAATTACTACTATATTAAAAAGCACATACTGATATTAAACAACAATGGATACTCTTTTAACATCACAAACTGTTATTACTGTGCTTGATATACATTTTTAGGATCATATTATATATATATATATATATATATATATATAT
>CABFOW010001651.1:75163-135680 GCA_902141385.1 Timema californicum
ATATATATAAAGCTCTACACCCTCACTTCTCCCTTTGTACGTATGTACACTATACTCTTTCTAGGTGTGTTTTATTCAGCTATCCATACAGGTAGTTACGATATCTGAAACGTCAAGCTCTCGTTCTATATAAAAATAAACGTTTCAATGCAGTTTTGCCAGTATACCTAAGAAGCTATACATGTTATACCAGGTTTCTGATATTTAGGCTCATAGGTTTTAGATCACTAGTGACCACGTGGCTTAAAACGCCAAAATTGCAATATGTGTCAAAGTACAAACCAAGGTATAGCCTAGGTATGTAAGAACAAAAGATGCTTTTTTTTACTATGTTTCTGGTTTTATTTAGCTACTTGAATCGGTGGTCATAATGTCAAATACATATGTCTTTCATTGTAAAAATATATTAAAATACACTCAAGGTTCATACCCTGGGGTTTTACAAATTATGTACAAAAAATGTCACTTTTAGGTTTCTTGTCTTTTGAACTTCCTACACTGGTGATTACGGTTTTTAAGACGTGACAATATAATATTCCACCAAATAAACTTATAATAGACCTTACAGACAGACAGAGATATTTTTGGTTCACAATGCCCAATTTCACTGACGTACACGTGTGAACGGCCCGTGACCCTACCAGGTCACGCGCGCCCCATGTTACAATATTAAGTTTAACTTTTTTTTGTCTTTTTTTTGTCTGTATTCAATGTAGCGTAGCAGACAAATTTCGTACTAATTTCAAATATCCCCATTGGCTCTTTTCTTTTTGTAGTTAATAAATATCTGACTAGATATTTATAAAGTAATTTGCTCAGTCAACACTTTAGGTTGTTTTGCCAATATTCATTGTTGTGAAACTGACAGTGTGTTGATGGAACGAGTAATTGTCTCTTCCAGACTGACCTAGTTGACTTAAAGACATGTTTCATGTTTGGAAACATTTGCATGATAGTACTACTGCGCATTTGTTTAATATGATTTTAAACACAGCCCCTGATGGATTTTTGAGGCCATGTAAATTATTGTTTAAATTGTTACTATTTTAAATAAAACTTTCATATTGTTACCAAATTGTTGCTAATGCAGTTTTTTTAGACTACCCCCACTTTTCTTTTAATCTAGTGTGGCCATATATAAGAGGTAGTAGAGTGGGTGGTAACAACTTAGATTTGATTGTGGTTTTTAATTCAAGACAACACAAGCACAAGAAGATTAATAGGGACATAACAGATTGTGAAATAGCGGGTTTTAGGTGTCTCACTGGTGAACGACGGGAACTTCAGTAGAGAATACCTAAGATGCACACTGGGAACGTCTACTTAATGTTGCTTCAGTAGACCACGAATTCTAGGGCTTTCAAGATATCCAAATATTTGTGACGTAGATCTTCTGGTTGCAGAGCAGAAAAACCGTTAAGAGTTCTTAAAAGTTTCCCATGATTATGACAAGCCCGGAGATCAATGACACCTATTTGATACTTAAGGAGGGGTTAGTGTAACGAGGTTAGTGTCCTACTGCGGAGCCGGTGCTTTTTACAAATGTTTTCTCTTCCTGCGCTCTTTCCCTCTCCATACTTGATTAGAAGGTAGCCAGCCAGCCAGCCACACTGACAGGGGGCTGTGAGGGGACAGGTGGGAGCTTAGTTGAAAGATAAGCGACATGCTTAGAAGTGTGTGAATTCGTTTTATTCTAACCTAGTATCCTAGAAATGGAAACTTCCAGACTCTTGACCTTTATAATAAACGGTCTGCAGTAAGAAAGGGGCCCCCAATTGTGGGTTCAGGCAAGTGTAGTGAGTGGACCATAGTCTCCGGATGTGTGATCCATTGCGTCAGGAAGTGGGCCATCGTGACTGGTAGGCTGGTCAGCGTATTCGGTGAGTGGGTTAGCTTGTCAGGGGTTGGTGTAGTGCGGGTCAGCGTTCTGAATAGTGCAGTTAAACCTTTGGAGGTCTTACGTGTATGTCACGGGTGATGTATACATTGATAGTTAACTCGTGAACTATGTTTATAATGAACATTCAAAGTGAATGCTTTGAATATTTGAATAATTAATATGTGTTTAATGGTTAATAGCCTTCTTGGAATGGCGTTAAAAAAATACATGAGGACTGGTGCCATTGCATTTTTGCAACATCCAATAATGTTCTAAATATTAATCAAAAACACATAATTTAATACATAATATTATTATTGAAGTAATATTATTAAATAAATATTTGAATAATATCGTAGGTTTGTAAATTTTATTTAAATAAAGGAAAGTACAATAATGCGACACTGTTACGAAAGATAGCTTATTATTAGAATATATATATGAATATATAAATAAAATAGTTCCTTGTAGTTTAATTTATTTTGCAATTGAAAATATTGATTTCAAAGAAGACACACCTAATAGACGAAATACTCTATATGGAACTGTGAGATTCATATACTATACAGTCAAGATAATGATGTGTCTGAAAACATGTAACTAATTTCAAATTACCAGACCACTGACATGCCAGTAACAATTTATCCAATACTGTCATGCACTCTACCGGAAAGTATTAAGCCAACGAGCCCAATTATTATGAACGTTGATGTGTAAACTACAACAAAACTAAAAAGTATGGTATTAACATCAATCCAAAACTGTATTTGGATCATAGTTGTAAGTACTTATGTGAGGGATATTTGGCTATTAAAAAAAGTACCGGTAACATGGTCTGCTCATAACCCTATGACAAATAAAACTAAACAAAAACTAAATATTGGTTTTGCCTTTACTACTTTCATTACCAACTGATACTTGTGTACAATACAGAGTCATGAAGCTATTTAAACAAATCAATTAACAAATAAGGGGTACGGGAAAAAATTCTACTGTCACTGCAGATCTCGGTTTGTATGGACATTCTTTGAAGCACCTACAAATAAGATTATCTGCGCAAAATTGGGTGTTGATTCCATGAGATTTACATATAATTATGGTCGTGTTAAGGGCATTTGGAAATTTCATTGAACTAATTGGAATTCTAAAGATATGGTTTGAAAGTGGCCTCTTTGGAGGTACTTGGCTAGAAGAAAAGCAATTTCGTCAATAATGTAGGGCTCATATAGCAACATTACATTCATTATCAATGCTGCTTCTCGAAGACTTTTTTTTTTAACATATACTGACTTCCAAGAACAATATGGAGACAATTACTAGAAGCTGTGAGGTGCATGACAAACATGACACCCAGAAACTATACCATCTACTAAAAACACAAAATAATAAGTGAAAAGATGGAAGAGCTATAGTTGTACCTGAAACTTCAAGATTTTAGTAAAGAAAAGAGTGCATAAAGCTCTACCTTCAAAATGATTAATAATTAGATGAATATGCTTTTAATTCTCTTAACAATCATCCCGTTGTTCACGACTCTGATTGGGAGCTAAGACTGTAGGTATTTGAAGATTTCCACTTTTTTTTCAGTGGAATTAAAAAATTACAGTATATTATATGCATGGCATATAGGCGAAATAAAACTTTTTCAGGAAACATGGGATGGACCTAAAAATGGCAAGTGGTCCCCTAGCAATACTTGTGTTCCATTTTGTTATCTTGTGTCTCACGAAGCACTGGAGCATGAGAATCGTCGTGTGAAGATTTCTTGGGGTGTTATAGGAACTGCCCAAAATGCGCTGACATTCAAAAAATTATTTTTTATATCTCAAATAATAGCTAAGATATCTTCTTAATCTCAGACATGATATATTGTATGGGGAAGGAAAGAAAGTTTCTTCATGAAGTGTCTAATTCTATTTAACACCTTTATTAGTTGAATAAAGGTGACCTAGCGGTCTAGGGGTAAGGTGTCAGACTTCTGTGCTGGCGGCCGGGGTTCAATCCTCGGTCCCGGCACAGATTTATCTGATTACCAAACCTTTCCTTCACCTCTGACAAGGCATCTTGTGAATGTGGGGAATGCCAGGCCTCCACCGTGGTTCGGATTCCACGTTAAACTGTAGGTCCTCCATTTCATCTCACAATCACCCTACCATTACACATTAGCGTAAGTGCGTATAACCCGAACGGGTAGTAAGACGCGGTGCTAATGATAATAATAATTATAATTAGTAGAATGTTTTAGAAACTTCACAAACCCTTTTAACTATAACAAAATGACTTAGTTAATCTTGTTACTATGAGTGTCACTCCTAATTAAGTTGTCCATGATGTTTATGCCACCCACTGCTTGATCTAGATCAATATTATAAGTTGGTTTGTGAAAGTATTATAGATATCAACTTTGATTTTTGAGACCCTGTTAAAAAATAAAGTAATCTGATTATATGTAAGTCAACATCAAAGAAGATAAAAGTAAAAACCAAAGCGGATTTAAAGGAAATTAAGGAAGATAGTAAACCGTTCAACCTGTTTAGATCAGGACCGGAAATAGATATGAATGACTGTATATAAAATACCAGTTATCGGTAATACCTTTATATCTGTTTGGTTGTGATGGGAGCATGAATAATATCCAGGTGAAAAGTAAGTTGTTACTCAGAATATCTTGTGATTAAAGTATTAATCCAAGAAACTCAATTGCAGTCACAATCAATACAGTTTTTACTTCATTTTCTGTATTGTCAATTGCAATTGTGGATGTAATGGACGAAGTTAAAATTTTAAAGCTCAAGTACACTAATACCATGTCAGATTTGGCCAATCAACTTTGTAGAAAAGTGTTAATCAAAGTGTGAGGAGTTTTCAGAAATGCACATTGTGTTTGATATATATTTAGAGCATTTTCTATAAAACAAAACAAGAGATAGACGTTTGCAAAAAAAAAAAAAAAANAAAAAAAAAAAGACACCTACTCGATACAGAATTGAAGCCAATTATACAAACATAGCCCAATACCACTATAGAAACTTCTCTCGCTTGCCACGACTAAAGATTATTTGACGGAGCTATTCAATAAAACTCTCTTTAAGCTGGTTGCATATTAAAAGATTCACTTATTGGTTTCATTTCACAATACTGCTGAAGCAACCAAAATTTGTATTAGTGATTTTATGAGTTCCCATGAAGAAGCATTACGAAAATGATTCTCCATGTACTCCATTCAACTAAAAGAGGAGATAATTACATACAAATATTTTCTTCTGATACCGACATCCTGGTATTAATATTAAATAAATATTCGCAACTACCTAAAGAAACATCATTTGTGCTAACAGGGGTGAAAAACATTAGCTTAATTAAGATAAAATGTATATTAATTTCACCAGACATATAGTTTTATCAGTATTTTAAGAATAATTTTGTGTTTTATTTCAATGTGATTTATATTTTGTAAATATTTCTTAAAATATTAAATTTGGATAAATTTGGTTTGTACAAATATTGTAGATCTAATTATATTGCAAACCTAATTATAGTTTTCTAATTATTTTTCCCCATTCCCCAACACCCACATGACCCAATCGTGGCCCCCAGATAGCCACCATTATTTTTTTGGTTCTCCACAGCCCCCCGAACAAAATTATACCACTCACTATTTTCAATAATTAAATTGCACACGAGATTTAACAAAATATATCTTAATAAAATTCACTATTGGGAGACGTATCTTACAATCTTACAATTCTTACAGTAGTGGCTATACCATATCTTAACGCAAAAATGTAGCTCGGAAAACGTACAGCCGGTTCGAACTTGAGATTTTGATGAATTTTGACGTTTCAATGACCCCCAGATCCGAAAAAGTTGTTTTTGAATTCCCTTCTCTGTTTGTCAATTCTCTCAGAGTTTGCTATAACGATATTTATTAAATTTCATTTTAAAACATTTATAACTATTCCAAACATAATGGCTACTCTCAATATTTCGTCAAAATGACTTTAACGGCTCCGGTTTGATATGTAAATTCTAATTCTTTTTATCACAACTCCAAAAATATTTGAGTTATGAAAATTATTTAGTATTGCAAATATGTAGATCTATTTATAATACAAATATTTTATTAGAAACATATTTTTATAAAACCAATAACTTTCAAGCTATACCCAAATATATAGATATTACTTTTCGAACACTAAGGTAAAGTATTGCGACCATAAAAAAAACCTAACTTGAAATGTTGATGGATGTCAACGTCTCATGACCCCCCAAACCCCAACAAGTTGTCTTTGCAATGCCGTCCGTCTGTGTGTCTGTTTAAACTTAAGATTAGGTATATAGGCGTTGATTAAGATTGTAAATAAACTAGCTATTATCATTTTTCCATGAAAATGATTTTCAGGGTACTTTATAGAAGTGGAAATTTCCGTATCTCCGCAACTATTTGAGATACTAAATAACTTATCATTGAAAAATTGTAGTACTATTAAACATTATAAACTTTTTTATGAAATATATTTTTATAAAACCAACAGTTTCTGATATATTGGTAAATTTAATAATACAATTTTGTGAGCTTTAGTTGTAAAGATATACTACTTAAGTTTAAATAAAATAATTCTCTAATGCCATAGAGTAGTTAAATATATGTAAGTCTCTCAAAAAGTTTGTTATTTTTTCCTAAACCTCTTAGGAGAAATGTTTGTACAATAATGATCTATCTCCATTTTAGACTCAATAGTCAATATTTATATTTTTTTATTATTCAAAAATTATAAATAAGGAATTTAATGTCGATGCGATGACCTGAAGATGTGCAACACATAATAAAATGTCGAAAATTTTAACCGGAAGTTAAAATTTAAATACGAAGTGTTAATCCTTGTGGACCCAATATTTATCTTTTTTATTGATCCAAACATACAATCGAGAACATTAATACTTTAAAAATAAATTATAAAATTTAAAACTGGGACTAAAAAATGTTTACATAAGTATAGTGCAATTTATGCTCGGGTTTGCTAGTGTATATTATTTTGTTTCACATATATTACGAGTTTTAAGTAAATGTCTCCATTTTTAAACAATAGAGCAAGAAAGTCCGTGCGGAGTTCCGTACCATTTATTTTTATGGATGTACAAGCATAACTTACAGATGCACCGATTGTAATAATATCGGATAAAAGTCGCCGCTCTTTGGGCGTCAATAATAATAACTATGTGATCAATCACCCTACTTCGGGTGTCAATTGATTCACCGCGGATTAATTCCCAGATAAAAGATGATGTGATGACTTTAGGTTGTCTTAAGCTCCGTGATCGAGCGCCTATCACCACTATACGGAAAAGATACCGTCTAATCAGCTGTCTATAGCCCCGTGTTCGAGCACTAATTAAATCGGTATTAATATTATAAAAGAAAGAGAAATGTTGTTGGCTGTTATTTCACACACGGTTTATTTATATTACACCAGTAAATTATTTGCACATATTTCAGTTAAATGTTTGTTATCACTGCACACTTGTGATATTAAAGTGTCTTATATTATAATGTGTTGGACTGTGAGCAAGGTCCCGGAGATCGTCCTCTCCATCGTCGTCAATTGCTATTGCTATACTGTTCTGTTATACTGTCTATACTGTACTTAAACATACGCACTATGGTCTATATATGACATACCCCTTGCATTTTCTCCCTTGGTCAACAAAGTAAAAACTAACCAATAGACAGAGTCCTGGCGACACATTTTGTGATGGCTAGCTTCTTATTGGTATAAAGAAATGGCGTGTTCTGCCAAATACTATGAACTTTTTCCTTTAACAGGAAGCAACGCAGTAGATATTTTAACAAGAAAGAAGGTATAAAAAAATATATTTTAGGGGTGAAGTCCTTTTCACCTCATTCTGAGAAACGCGTGTTTGTTCATGGATGAATCTTAAAAGGATACTCTACCTATATTACTTTAAAGAAAAATTACCTTCATCCATGACTTTTTACATAATTTAGATTAATCCAAATCAATACATTACACGATTTTGATTATTCTTATTAAATTTTGTAGAGAGAGGTCATCTGGTGGTAGTTTAGTAAGTTTCTTTCGGATAACTTAATTGAAAGCTAGAAAAAAAAATGGAAATGAAAAGATTATATCGTCTACATAGACGACTTGAAGAAAGTTTTTTAAACAATGCTTAGCATTCGATTGATATAGCGTTATGGTTTGAAGTCTAATCTCATTCCGAAGCCTAATTTCATTTCCATTTTCAAAGTATTTTCATCACAGGAAACTTAATCAAAACTGATATTCAAAGTTTTTGAATCATGCTAGATTGCATTAGAAAATTTGCGTTAGCTTTATTAAATTTGAATAAATGCATTTAAAAAAATTATCTTATGAATGTTTGTGCACGATGAATGCAAATGTGAGTAAATGCATTTGTGGGTCACAGTCCTAGGAAATAGCTCTTAGCCGTTGTATTTCCACAAGATCATTCTCTTTATGTGGCTCATTTATTGACAGCTTATATGGCTCTAATTCAGACAGATCAAAGCTATATAAGGTATTCACCCAAAAAAGAGCCACACAAACCTGGCCTTTGGCAAAAATCCTTGTTTAAAGCATATAAACGGCTTTATTTAATGTAGTGTCCTGTAGTTTATGCACCGTCACAGGCCAATTTAATCTTATAGACTACATTCTGCGCTTAGCGTCCCCGTATTCTTTTGTTGCTTGAAATGATGTATTAACGGGAGTATTGTTGTAATGTCTTCTTCTGAACCTTAAACAAAAAAAAAAGCAAGAACCACTATTCCGAAACAAAAGCTTTTTGAAGCTTTATATGAGAGTGTGACTGCTAAACTGAAGACATCGTAGCACTTTAACATTTATTAAGATATACATTTTATGCCCTCGTTATTAACAAAATTAAATAAATAACACATAAAGCTTTATGTGAAAACAGAACTCTTAAACTTATTTAAGAGATTTCGTAATAAGAATTATTTACCATAAACATACCCTCCATTTACATTCTATAACAACCAAACAAATACTAATTTATCACTCTACCCCTTCTACTTGTTTCAACCAAAGACCCGTTTTTTTTCAGACTGACACATCTTCACCAGGATTATCTGTGACCAATGATTATGAAGGTTCATATCTTGAAAATCTTGATCCAAACTAAGGCTATGAAGGTTAATTTCTATGATATAAATACATTTAATTTGGCATGTTTAGTTGTTTAAATACTTATCTATTTTTGATTAGGTACCTCTCTATTATTAACTTAATCGAAGTTTATTTAATGTAAATGTTTCCTTACCTTAGTGTCATAAGAAGTCTCTCATCTGGAGGAATACATCTTCTCAAGTTTGTGTCTAATCCTTAAATTTCTTCTTATAGCAGATGTAACACTCCATCAAAGGATTTTACTGATATGCGTAAAATTTAAAACGTTTTCTTTCGTCTTTTCTTAAGTCGTTAAATAACGTATGCAACTGTCCTGTTTATAGTCTTGTTGAAATTAGAGGATGACCCAAGTACTGGTGATGCCATCTTTTTTTTAGAAATATAAATTCTTTCATATAATAAAATAAGTGTATGTACTTCAACTTGAAGTCTATTTTACCAATAAAATCTTAGAATAAATCATGGAGGAGTATTATAAGCACGGCAGTCATGTTGATATGGACGTTAACAGCACTGCTGGCGCACTACTCAGTCACACTGCTAAAACATATCGTGGAAATGGGCCCTAAAAGACTATTTCCACGAGCGTAATTAGCAACGCTGCAGTCGCGCTGCCAATATTAAACCCATGTTTCCTTCTAAGATTCCAGTAATAAAATCACATTTTTTATTGCCATTTTGGGCCCCCTCCTCCCCTCTCTTCTTCACTATAACAGGAATGAAGATGATTTTTACGCATTATATAAATTGCTGGTAGTTATTAACGAGACTTGTAAATTAATGGTGCAAAATACGTCATTCGCAATAATTCACAATAAACATTGTTGTACGTTAAATCAAAATGTATTGTATTAAACTGGTAAATTTTAATAGATTTTTAAAATTTACTTTACGTAATACATGAATATGGAATAAACTTTCTGCACAATGATGCCCATGATCTTGTTTTTTCTTGCGTATTGCTGTGTTCAGATTAACTTGAATTCCAAACGGCTGATGGCATCTCTATTTAACTAATAAACATTTCCACGTATAAGCTTTCAAAGGATTGTTGGGTATTGTTTTATAGTAATAAATAATACTGTAATTGTAGGCCTATCACAACAACACGTGGTTCTGTTTTGAAAGAGTCGCGTGTATTTCTGCCGCCCGTGGAAACAGCACCATTTAATTTAATGTATCTACATTGGCAGTGCTGCTAGGAAACATAGCGGCTAGTCGCGAGGACAGGCGATCTTTCGTGGCAGCAGCTCTGCTAATTCAACCGCGCACGCTCGTGGAAATTGGCTCTTACTTACTCATTCCCCTCGCTAGCTGATGGTGGGATAGCAAAGTATTTTATCATAGTCGCAGTTCTGGCAAACAAAAGTAAATTAAGACGTGCAGAGTTAGGAAATGTTATAATTAATCAGCCTTCCCGGTGTTGTGAAAAATGCAACCTTGTTGACCAAAAGCAATCAAAGCACTCAGTAATATATTTATTTACGGTACTTGATAATCACTTCCTGTGAAAATCAGCGAAAGATTGATTCGGCAAGTGATGTGACTCAACAATGATGCTTTCAAAAAATAAATACAAGGCAGAACATTAAAATGACAAGTACAGGCAGTGTTTATTCCCTCGGTGTTTTCCCACTTTCTTCTAAGAAAAATGCGGATACAATTCTATATTCTCTAATGCACTGAAGAAGAAAACTTAAATGACCAATTCTCATATACTACTATGAATTTTAATAATCCTCTTGGCAAGAACATTTAGACTGGTAATGGGGAGGACAGTACTTGAATCTCGACTGGGTGTACCATGACTGCTAGTTTCTTAAATGGTTTTTCAATCCCTCTCCAAGAAAAACGCGGGTACATTAATTATATATTCCCTAACTAAACGAGGTAGAGAAGTTAAATTAGCCGTTCTCTTATATCAATTATGACTCTTACAAATCCTTTATTAAATAACAGTGGTTCACCCATTCCCCATTAGACAAGTGGCTTGTTAGTATAGTCAGTCGTGTGGATTATAGTTACGCTAGCAAGTGGTTTTTAAAATGTCTTGCACTGCCATGATGCAACAATGTTATTAGCTCATATCGTTGGGAAAATGAGGAACATTTTTCATAGCTTTAAAAATATCAATACCCTAAGTGAATAGATCGATTCTTAAATAATATATACATTTATGTCAATTATTTATATATGGTGTTTTGTCAAAAAAAAGGATTAGTAATAGAATTATTTGTTGGCATTATGATGATGGGAATTAAAGCACGGTTATTGCTTACATTTAATTATTTCATAAGTTTAAATGGAAAAATGATATAACTGTATGTATCCTAATGAAATTTATGCAATGTCTATTTAAAGATAAGTAAAAAAAATCAGAAGGAATTTTATTGTAAATGTGTTATATGATAACGTGCTAGTTCTAGTAACACGCTTCAGTGGCTGCTTGATTTTAGGCGCTACTCCCACAGTGGACTAGACTACTGATGGCGGGGAGATCGGGGGTGTAGTCTCAGTCGGGTGTACTGAAGGGGGTTTCCACAAAATGGTTTAACAATATTCTTACATGCAAATGCGGGTATACTTCCTCTAAACATAACCTTTCTATTCCCTAAAGCCATTAACGTAATTACTACATACGTGACAACCCAAAATGTTAGTAAGACGCGGAATTAAAAAAACTTGCTAGTATTGGGTAAATGTACAATACATAGAAATACTAATCTTTGTCACATTGTTTGCTTTTATAACTTTAAAATGCAAACTATATTAATTTAAAAGTTTTCATTGCAGTTAAATATATATAAAAATGTTTTTGGCGTTCTTTGGAAACGTTTCCCTAAGGATAATATGATTTTTATGTAAACAGGATTTTTTTTAGGGAATCTTGGCCAACATTTTGCATTTTCAATGGTTTTTAAAGTCAATATAATACAATGAGTACTTAATAAATCACGGTTCGTGTAACTAACTTTTCAGATAGCTAATGTTTAGATTGGTTTTTATATTTCGGCTAAATGAGGTTCTACTCAATTATCATCTTTAGCTATATTAAATTTTAATCATCACATTTCTGTTTCTTCGCTTGGTTTGTAATCTTTAAAAAAATTAATTTCATGCATTTATGAGAATTTATGAGAATTAAAATAATGATTCTTGATTAATCATTGAGCTAAAAACTAACCATTTTATTTCAGAGTATGAATGTGTATGATAATTTAGATAAGCCACAATCGCGTTATCAGGTATATAATAAAGGAAAACATTAAAGATAAATAATTTGTAAGAACATACATTTTTTGCAAAGCTGGGATGTAGGACTATTAATATTTAATAATTATGATCATGTGTTAGAGATGAAGAGGTTTTAATTTGGAGAAAGTGTACACGGATTTTATTGTGGAAAGAGTGGAAAAACTTTTAGGAAAAATTCCCCACAGTACTCCCATCCAGGACTCAAACCCTCATCTATCAATAATCGGTAGTTCAGTATATTGCGAGAGTAACGTCTTAGACCATTCGACCACAGAAGAGGGTTATTTATAATAAACCACTCCTGCAGCACAAAAACGATATTTGATTCCCAACCTTTCCTTAGCGACGGCCAGCTATTGTGCGAGTTTAACCATTCATTAGCTCAAAAACTAATGTTGGCTATTTCTTAAACATTCAAAAACCCTATCTTTTATTTTGGTTACATGTTGGTCCACACCATAAAATAATTAAATATAATCAACATATGTTTAAATTATTTGAATAAATATTATAAAATTTGCCTATATATTTGCATTAATTAAAATACTAGATTAAATCGAGAGTGCTAAGCTATTAATACTTATTTACTATATTATTATTATTATTAGCACCACGTCTTCTACCCATTCGGGTTGTACGCACTTACGCTAATGTGTAATGGTAGGGTGATTGTGAGATGAAATGAAGGACCTACAGTTTAACGTGGAATCCGAACCACGGTGGAGGCCTGGCATTCCCCACATTCACAAGATGTCTTGTCAGAGGTGAAGGAAGGGTTTGGTAATCAGATAAATCTTTGCCGCGACCGAGGAGTTATTTACTATAGCTTAGCGCAAAATAAAATAAATGTTCCTTAACTTAAAACATAAATTACAATAATGACCATTATATTATTATTTATTTATTTACAAAACTAATCGGCCATTATAAAGAGCGTAGAGGCTTTCAGGTATATAATTTGATCAAGTGCATATGAGATGGATACAAATGTATTAGGAACTATTAATAGGGAAAAAAATATTGTAGTTTTATTTGTGTTTCTATAAACACCAATGTTAAACTAGTCTACAAATATTCCCATCTCAGTATTTTCTTTAACATATAATTCATATTGATTTGAAATAAAAATATAACATATTTACGACTTATTATTGACGTATTTCACTACAAGTATGTAATCAAATAAATAATACAGATCACAGCATTTCCTACCATAAAAAAAATCAAGTTTTAAGAGTTTTAATACCCGCTTAGGTGGTCCCATGGCTTAAGGCATCACTCTCAAAGTAGACTAGATTTCCGATGACGTGGAGATCGAGGATCGAATTTCAGTTGGGTGTACCGAGGGTGGTTTTTCCAAAATGATTTTCCCTTCTTCATCCACGCAGATGTGGGTACACTTCCTTTGAACATATCCTTCATCATCCCTAAGAATACTACCGCAATTAATACATATGCGTAAAACCCGAACGGGTAGTAAAACGGGTTGCTATAAAAATACTTTTAATTAGTTACCTTGAAATGGTCTAACTGGTGAAGCTAACGTTGTATTAATTGTGAAGCAGATCATCAGGAATGTAAGGGACAAAGGTCCATTGAACTGTTTGGCCAAATGCAATTGTCTATTTTCCATATCAGCATCTGATAAACCACCAGACGCGGTGGAGTTATAAAAACTGCTAGCACCTTAAAAAATAGCACTTCTTGTTCTGCAATCAGAGGAGAAATTAAAGTATTTTCAATTGTTTATATTTTTATTTGTGTGCGTGGTTATTTTTAGTTTAATTAATCACTATGCACATATATTAATTTTTGATAAAAAATTATTATAATTAAGAATTAGGAGAGAGAAATAGTTTAGTCTAAAGTTTCTTTATAGTCAATTACTTTCAACACAATAAGCCTGTGTTCGCTTAAAAATATATAAAATCATAAATATTATGTGGTAAATAATGGGATATATGTAACATATTAATATACTAAATGTTAAACTAATTTATGTTCAATTGAATATCAAAACGATATAAACGCTATATACTGTGTATTTGAGTGTTTTTGGAAGATTAAATATGTTTATTCTGAATAATATAATATTACATCTTTAAAAAATCCAATTTTAAAATTGAAACGCTCCATTTAAAGTAGTCAACATTTTTTTCTACACTTACTACTATATGTTTGGGCTGTGCACGTTTGTTTACTCTTTTTGAGTAGGGATGAAAAAGTAGAATTATTTATAAAACACTAACCGTATTTGCGTGAAGGTAGAGTGGGAAACCATTTATGAAAACTCACCCTCAACACACACAACTGGAATTCGAATCCTGATCTTCCAGTCATCGGTTTGCCAGAGTTTATCAGCATGACATTATTTAGTTCACGTGCCCACTGGTCTGGCTATTTAATATAATCATGGATGACTACTAACAAAAATAAACAAAACATGTATTATAACTTGATACATTTATATGTTTGCCTCTAGTAAAATAACCTACCTTTCTTATGATAACACCTTTGATTGACATAAAATACACAAATGTAATATCGATAAAATTTGTCATAAAATAAAGAAAGCACAATTAATGAAACGTGCCAATACAGTCTTAATACTCCAAAGAATTCTCAGCTGTCAGTCTGTTCAGTACTGCAAATCTTGCCGGTAACCGCAAACTAGCACGAGTTTAAAGACTGAACTTGACTCGAGTTAATTTGATAAGAGCTATTAAACTCTTTTATTGGCCTTGGAGTTACGTCATATAAGAAAAGGTAACAGTATTTATATCTCAATGTCACGTTCAGTGTTAAGATTTATTGTACCAACAGAAATTGCGTTAAATTATTTCACTCATTGGAAGTCCTGTTCAATTCAATTAATGATTCAAATTAATGATCATTAAGTTTATTGTAAGCGGATGAGATTGGTTATCTGTTTTAAAGTGAGTCATCCATGAACTTTTTATTTTATAATTTGTAGAATATTTTTGTTGGCTTTATAAAGCTAGTTTAGTTATCTCAATATCATTGATTCACTATCTGTAAGGAAATTAATATTAACACTAAATTTCATAGCTCTCATAAACATGTGACATCACATCCTTAAAAAAAATCTGACATTATATATAATGAGAACGAAATAGTTCAATTTACAAACAAATCAACACAGTAGTTTGAGTTGTCATAGGTAACCTCCTCCACACCCCAGTATCTGCATACATTTTTGGACCCAACATCTTCCTAAGCAGCCGGTTTTCGAACATCCTATATTGGTTTTCGTCATGTAAGGTAATAGGCCACGTTTCACACCCATAGAGAAAAACCAGTAAAATTATATTTTAGTATATTCTGAGTCTTACATTTCTTGAAAGCAGGTGAGATATCAACAACTTTTTCCTTAGCAACACGTCCGGGCTTAACGCCTATGTACTATTTACTCTAATGTGTTAGGGATTAGGAAGGTTTAATTTAGAGTAAGTGCACCCATATTTGCATGGGTGGAGATTGGAAAACAATTTAGTACACCCAATTGGGATCCATCCCTGGTCTCACCGTCTTAGAAAGCCTAGTCCAACATGAGAATAGTGCATTAACAACTTACTGACCGCGTGAGAGCATTAATTTCTCGATTGTATTTTTTCCTAATTTATAATATAATATCGTTATTGTTAGTTAAAACTGATCCTAAATATTTAAACTAATTAACCCTGTCAAATGATATGTGTTTCGCAGTACTCTCTAAACTATCGTCCCCAATCTGTGTTCCCTGTAAGATCATATACTTCGTCTTTTAAGCGTTCACTTCTAAGCCTAATCCATGCAATGATTAAAAAAATATTAATATAATAATATTTGTAATTTGTAAACACCTTAGCTAATATGGTGGAACATCTAGTTACTAATTAAGGGGATGGATCACCATGAGAGATGAGCGCGGACGGTTTATAAGTCGATTTTTCTGTACCCGATTACTAAGAACACTATTATACATATTTGAATCAAATTTTTACTACTGTAAAGATCAATTCACTTACGTGGTTCATGTTATATTCATATCCACCCAGCCAATTCAAATTTAAGTTCCAAAAAACGTATTTAGAAAACACTGCATAAAACAAACTGGGCTTGTCATTGAAATGTGGGAAGACTTAGGTTAAAACTGTTTTCTTCTGTATGTCTGTCGATAGTTTTATAGCCAGTGTTACTCATTGTGGGTGAACTGGGTGGGGGGGAGGCTTGTCAGAGCGGGGTATTGCCACCAATTTCTTCCCCACCCTTCCTCTCATCGAAATGTCCCATCTTCCAGTTTGTTAAACTCCCCTCTGACATACTCGAGTTTGAAGTTGAAAGATGGTTTTCATCAAACTTCAAATATATTCTATAACAAACTATTATTATTTCTAAATGTTTAAGGCACACCCCAAATAGCTTTTAGTGTCATTCTATTTTCAAATATTTTCCATTGGCTTGGAGTCAATCCCCTAAAAACTCCTCAAAAATATATTTCTTTACAACTACCTTGCTAGACACTAATAAAGTTTCACCAACACTCTTGTTAGTCATCACAATAGTATTTATTTTCATAGCGACTTACTACCCGTTTGAGTTATACATATACATTAATTTCCTTAATGAACTAGGAATAAGGAAGGTGACATCTTAGATTGAATGTACCCCCATTTGCGTAGAGTGAGAGTGGGGAGCTTTTTTAGGGAAAAAATACCCTTGTTACACCCGACTGGGATTTGAACTTCATTCTTCCCACCACCAGCAACCCAGTCTAATAGTGTGTGCTACCCGCCGTGTTCAACTGAAATGTTGAAGCCGGGGAGATCACTGTTCAGTTCTGGTCGGGTGCAGTCAGTTGGTTTTTCTAAATAGTTTTCCGCTCTCACGCCATGAAAATATGGATGCACCTCCTCTTAATTTATCCTTCTTGATGCCCAACACATTAGAATAATTAGTACATAAGCGTATAGCCCAAACGGGTAGTAAGACGTAGTGCTAAAAACAAATAAATAAAAATTGTATGTTTGGAACCGTTTTAAGAAAAACACACCCTCAGTACACTCTACTGGGAATTAAACCCCAATCTCGTCACCAATAAACCAGTCTAATACGAGAAAGTCGAATGAAATATGTTTTATTCCACTAGGTAAGAAATATTAAAAAAAGCATTTTACTGATTATTTGAGTTCAACCTAAAAATAAAGCAGCGGATTTCTACAAAGTGAGTGGTCTTTGATAAAATCCGCACTATAGCCTTTCCCGTCCAAGAAACTTGACCCATGTAAACAACAGATTAGCTTCCTCCCCTTTCATTCTTCCAGACCAAACATGACAGATATGACAACACCGCAACTCTAGCTCGGTGTCGGTTAAACAGTCCAAATAGTTCAATATATGAACGTTTCTTAAGAGTTGCGTTCTCAAATTTTACAAGTTAGTCCTTCCACTTAAGGGGGTTGCATTCTATTCTTTTGAGGGCCGAATATATACCAGTGTGAAATTGGGTTGGACTCCCTTCAAGCAAAGGGTTATAAAATATGTGGTCTAGTTTTTTTTTATTTTATCTATTCTAGCTTTTAGTTTGGCCTTGAGGTGTTGAGAGTCTTATCGCTCTTTGAGTCTTGCACAAATTTATTTTTGGGTGGTTGAGTTGTTTTCATAGAACAGCCACCAATGTGCTAAGACGCGAAGAAGTATCCCCTTCAGAATGGTCAATGACAATTCCTAACTGTATATTAGGATTGAAGAATAATCTAGCATTGATTCAGGAAACCCGTTGGATTCTCGTGGTATTGAGAAGCAAAGTAGGGAAGGCTTCGTGGTTGCTGACAGCTTTGGTTCCAGTGTATTTGCAGGGAATATATTTCCTGTCTTCTGTCGCAACTCCATCAAATATAATGTTCTTGTGTTTTCGCTTCTTGGAAGTTCTTGCATTAGACTCAAAGGCCTGAGTATTGTGCTCGGTGTCCACGTGTGTGGGCCTTGTGGCCGTGAGTGTGGGTATTGTGGTCCAGGGTGAGGGCGTGATGGCCCGGGGAAGGGGCCCTGTGGCCGCGTTAGGGAGTGCTCTGGCATTGAGAATGGATGCTGTGTCCGCAAAAGTGTGCGCTTTGGCCAAGTGTTAGGCCAGGTGTCTACCGATGCTGGTTTCCATCTCTATCTTTCAGGTGAGGATCATAGTAACAAACATTTTAAATAATGTTTTACTTCAAGTTCATATACGACCCTAAGATTCTTCGAAATTTGATCAATGACTTTTTTCATGTAAAATTGTGTAATGGAGCTATCATTTTGTAACGCGTAAATTATTGTTTGGTCTGGGTAAGCGTAGTAATAGTACAAAACAGAATATAACGCAATTAAAGTCCGACATTAACCTGTTTATATGAAACTTCAGAATAAAATATTGTTACTGATAATGTTAATTTTATTTTGTGTTCTTATTATTACAGTTTTAAAGTGTTCTTAGGAATACCAACTTTAATTTTAAAAGCTTACTATATACAGTTCCTTTGTGATACAAATAATGTTGATTGTTGTCTATATACTATTAAAAATCTAAATTTAAAAAAAACGAAAGAAGACACTTTGGACAATTTTATTCTAAGTAAGATAAAACTAAATAGAATATTCATCACCACGCTTAAGAGACACAAGTTTAAACCCTGGATACAATACTCATACACACCACAGCAATATCCTTCCTCATAACTGTACCTATTTCTGCCTCGACCTGATTATAAAACGAGCTTAATCCATCAAGCTATACATCATACCTTCAGCCCACTCCCTACCAAGAAATTCCCCCAAAAAGTCATACTAAGGGTATATACGCAAGGCTCCTCCATACATTTACTCTCCAAAAAAGCACTTCCACAAAGACTGCCCAGTCCTAAAAAGAAGAAGAAACAGGAAAACATAAAACTAACTAGCCTTACCGAGAACCCATGGAAACGACTTTAGGGAAAGAAACAACAGATCACCTCACCCCTAGAAACTGAGGCCATCATCTTTAGAATGCTTCCAACAATGAGTCCCGATAGACATAACACGACTTTCCTCGTAGCAGATGGGCTTTTAGAAGGCCTTATACCCAGTAGTGATCGGTTCACCAGTTAAACTACGAGTGATCATGCATGTTGTTCTTAAAAATATATAGAAGAGGTATACAGGGTAGGGGAAGCGGACAGCACAGCCCAATTTTAGTTTCTACACCAGTAAAAGACAAATTCAAGCAGAAGCAGCAAATCAGTATACTTCAAATGCTAAAGGCTAAAGGCTTCGACACTCAAAACGCAAACAACGTAAATAACTGCACACATCACGCTATTACAGTAAATAATTTATTCCCCATTCGGGAAGCCAACTACAAGTATTACCTTAAAAATGATCCATAATACAGCAGCAAATGAAGGAAATGCTCCAAAACTGTGTGATAGAACCCAGAAGCTCCAAAAATGCCCCATCGATATCATTGAGAATAAGAATAAGAAGCAACAATTCTGCGTAGATTTTTTCCATCTCAAATCTCAAACAAAAAGTAACAAATGATCCCTCCTCATTCAAGGACATCTTTTCTTACACCTCCCAACTTTATAAAGATATCCAAGAAAGAATCATCCAGCCAAAGGAAGGGGAAGACAAAACATAGGAAATAATACAAGTTGAGAACAAATATAGAAGATTCCACAGTAGCAACGCACAGCGATATAATGGCTGTTCTTCCAAAGACACGAGCTCAAAGAACAAGGCCTGATCTACCGAGACAGAACTAAATAATAGTTGGGACTCATCGCATCAGACGGGATGTTGACAGCTTTTCCAAAACGGCCGTTACCATGCAGAATCTTGCTATGCCGGAAAGAGAACTTCGGGCTCTGAGGAAAGCGTGTACCCGGGTCAGACTATCCAACACATTAAGGACACTATGCAAAAATAGGCCGACACCTTATATAAGTCAGATAATTTTCAAGGTACAAATTAAGCTGTTATATCAGGGTCTGCATCCACTTGTCTGGGGAGCCAAGACTTTTTTTTAAGCTTCCTTAACCCATGATGGCTGTGTCCTTTGAGCGATGATACCGTGTCTAACATCGACCTTGTCATCAACAGAAAACTGGAAACCAACCCCACTCCTACGCGTTTACCGGTATCCGAGTAGCTCCTTCTAACCCGGAGGCAAAGCATCTCCATGTCCCCATCCATGCTGTGTAGGCGTCTTGCCCCATAATCGCTTGGCAGGGCCCAATCTTACACTAGTTTCTCTTGAGTGGGTCCGATATTTGTAGCTTTGTGAGTCACCTGAGAATTTTCTCCCATTTACCCTATATAAAATGTATTGTCACCTTTATTGCCACCCCCAACGTGTCGGTGCGAACCGAGAGACTTCTCGAATAACTAGTCACTCCCTGTGATTAGTTCATTTCCCCTATTTCTCTAGAATTGTAGTTCAATGACTCTCAAATTACCGAAATACCTTTTGAACGGCAACGGATTCAGAGTCAAGTTGGCCCGTGCCTGAGACGAGTTTATTCTTATGTTCGTGCTTGAAATACCGGACTTTAAAGAGCAAATCGTTGAAGCCTGTCTTCTTGTGCGACGCGAAAACGTAACATCTTCTATACTGCTGACACATGCCAAGGTATTAAACGTCAGTCCCGCAAATTATCCAATCACCCATGTTGAAGTAAAAACACTCACTATTCCTACCGGTGTGCAAGGGAAATCACTGGACAACGTATTCACCGGAAAGTTAACCAAACGATGCATTGTGTGATTTGTATCAAACGCTGCATTTAACGGAAACGCCACCAAGAACCCATTCAACTTCTAAACCTACGGCATTAACCATTTATTATTGTACGTGGACGGGGAACAAGTGCCTTCAATACCGTAACAACCCGAACATTCGAACGGCATCCATTCCATGTCCTACCAAACATTGTTTTAAGGAACAAGTATCCATTGCATAAACGAAGATAGCGATATCACAAGGGAAGCCTTCCCTAAGCAATATAATATGATGTCTTTCGAACTCACACCTAACCTGTCCACCCACATGACATTGCATTGGAATTTTACTAAGCATGGTTCTCTGAGCATCGAAGTGACCTTCATCAGAGCTCTACTCAAAACTGTCAACTGTATCGTGTACGGGGAGTTTGCCAACATCATCTTCAATGAAAAGGGCAGAAACATCGTGACTGATTTGGGAGTTAATATAAGCGACTTCCCACCATTATATCCGTCATTTAAATCATGGAGTCACTGTAGCTTTCCCGAGCTTCATCAACGACATCAAAGAGATTAACGTAGAGGAAATGAGAGTTGTATCTGTATACGGTACATTACTTAAACATTGAGTATTAAAACCCCTTTACGACATCGATGCGCTTTCTGCCCCTGCTAAAGAGCAAGCCTACTATATCGTCAACAAACTACCCTCATCTCCCGTGCTACAACGCGTGCAGAAACCATCTACGTTAAGGAGGTAGAAAATAATACGTTTCTAGCCAAATACACGTCTACGCATATCGTAGATCTATATGACAGAAGTGTCTGTTTTTGAAAACACTAAAATTGGTCCGCACCATGTGCATGGTACATAGTTCTGTTTGGAATTTCTGTTCAACCTCAATCGTATGGGGACTTTGATTTGGATGATTGAAAATGAACACGCACACCAGAAGACGTGCGCTGAAAACAAACCCGGGTGTACGTTTTGTATTATCGGGTATTTTACCTGCTGATAAACTACAGGGGGGTCCCGATGGAGTGCAGGCCATAGTCATGAAAGTCGTCAAAGCGATCAAACATCATGGGAGGTCAAGGCGTTCGTACCCGCAAAGTAAAGCTGGTGAAGCCGCTCACCATCACCAGAATTTTCAATAATTTGTTTCCGCTGGACTAAATCGATGAAAAACGATTCATCGCCGGCATGAGGTTGAAGAAAAACTTTACGCTTTATGTACAGATGTAACTTTTCGGAGGGGATTGTGCGATATTTAACCTTACAGAGTGGCAAGAACTGGGCAACTACAAGTAGGTCATATCAATTTTTTCAGCAACACGCAACCTCCTCAGAAGATTAGCACAACGAACCATAACATTTCTCTGAGACATAAGTGCGGTGACCATATGGTCGTTATAGGCGAGAAAAAAGACGCCGGAATCAAACGAGTATTCTATCTATCACCTAGCTGAGCACGTCTTTGTGAGATGTGGGACCTTATTGTCGTTGCCGCCGACCGACGGAATATGTGGTCGCATGATATTGCAACAATTTGATCGACACACTCGTCGTGGATTTATGCGACATTCTAACAGAATCAGTGGAAGTCATAAATCTCAAACAGTCTACGGTGGAAACACACATCAGAAACCTGTGTCTTATCAGTGCTACTATACACGTCAAGTCATCGGTTTGCATTAATACATGTTAAATTGTGATCTTAAAATTATTTTACTAACACATCTAAGAGACACTGTAGAACCACGTATGAACGAATATGTGCGTCATTCCTGTAAAAGTGTATAGTAAGTATTATGTATGTCTGTGAAACCTTTAATGTATACAAAATATGTGTTTGTAATATCGTGTTTTATTCACGCAAAACCTGTTTGTTCCTTACCCGTAGAGTAATCAGATACAATTCTCGACTTGTCACGCCACCAATCTGATTCATCCTCACATGTCGACGGTGGGTACCAAACAATTTTAGTAGAGTTTTGTGGGGTGATAGCGGCCCCTAACTGATAATATATAAATCACTGTGTGGTTTCCATCTGGAAACAGAGGCCCCTGATTGTGGCTGATAAGGGCGGTGTCAATGCTCCTGCAATACTTGTCTCTACTTGTCTTATCAACGCGCCAAACTGGCGCCAGGGTTACGATGACGTCACAGATAAAAACCCATTACTACATAGATGGGGAGAATGGCTAGGGTTGCTAGAGGAATTGATATCCTCTAAATCGCTGTAGAAAGCCCCCGAAGGGCTTACTAGCTACAATATTCCTAGATTCAGATGCTATTCATAGTGCAACCACTGATACCCTTTGGAAGAGAACCTTTTCGCCGGACATGGACCGAAGTCTATGAGTGCCATTCCGGGTACTCGGGCACCCGATAAAAACAATTACCAGCCCTTCCATCCCAGCCTGCCTTGGGTTACTTGAGATATCTCCCCTTCACTGGTATCAGATGGAGGGAGAAGTTGGCTCCTCCTAGTGATCGTCCATTCACGAGGAAGTCAGGAGCTCAGCCTCCGAACAGTCGCCTCCTCCACCTTCGTTCTTATGGCCCCAGAACCTTATCTTACACCACACCATCTTGGCTGCCGTTTCCTCAACACCATTCCTGAGAACGACTGTCCGGAGTTGCCCAGCGGGGACCTCAAGGAGGTGCCCTGACCAGTTATCCCCACTACACGGGTACGCCCTACCAACCACTTAATGTATGTCATGGAACCCTGCTCCCCACATATAGATGCCCATGTTGGGGTCTTAGCTATGCCGGACTCCCAACTCCGGCCACATTGCCTAGAGGCCGACCCTTGGAGGCTCCCCGACAGGATTTTTAGAGATCTGTCAGTACCTAAATGTGGCAAAGACAGTCTCGTGCTCATTTATATTAAACGTGCACGGGTACAGATTGCGTCCCGGCCCCGTACGTCGGGCCGGTTCCTTACGACTGAGTATCATGACCCCCGGTTGCCAGGGTCAATTGCCTCATGTACTATCTCACGGTTTTAAGGTCATGGTTTCAAAGTTACGATCTATTCCTGTCTTGACTTGTCTTGTCGAGCCACCAAACTGGTACCAGTTATGAATCAGTAGGGTTGCGATAGAGTGATGACGTCATTGTGAAAGCCCATTGCCACATATAAACGGTAAAGGGGGCTGCCAGGGTCAATGACCTCATGTATTAGCTCACGGTTTCAAGGTCACGAACTTTTCCTGTCTCGGCTTGTCTTGTCGACATGCCAAACTGGCGCCAGGTATGAGTCATTCGGGAAAACCCATTACCACATAGAAAGGGAGTGTTGTGACATCACACACAATTATGATGTCACAGAGACCAAGGCGACTTGTCTTGTCGGGAAAACCCATTGCCTCATAGAAGACCAACGGAAAAAAAATCCAGAAATAAACCTCTGCGACATTGAAGGAGGACAACAAGTTGCTAACCCCATGTCGTCATGGAAATAATCAGAGGGGAAATTCATGATGGTAACCCCAACGGAAAAATACCAGCACCAGGGTTGCTATGACGTCACCAGGGAAAACCCATGGGGATTATTGAGACATAACATGCTATGATGACGTCACACAGATTGGGGTCAATGATAAAAGGTCAGATTTTAGTCATACACCCCGGATACTACTTCAATAGTTTCTGAGCTTTAAGCCAATGTGTGTGTTTGTGTGTGTGTGTATATATATATAATGTATTCCAGTCTTTGAAAATGAAATTGATTGTTTTGCTTTTTGGTGGACACATATGTTTCACTTTTCTCAATGGTTTTGTAACAGTGTATGTTATTTTATGTATTCTTTATGGTGGAATGTTGGGCTCTATTTACAAATTTTACCAGTTTTAAATAAATCTCTCTATTCTATTTTAACTCAGAGGGTAAACAGTAACATTTATTTTATTGTATACCATTAATATTATAAATATTAATAAAACAAATTAACAGGAAATATATATAGCTACATATCATGTTCATTCTTATTTTTGAGCCTTCCTATACCATATAGACTTGTAACTTATTTCATACTATTTGCTTGTATTATACGATCGCTAGGAACTAGGACTAGTTTAAATATTTTTCATTCTGAATCAATATCAAATAGCTTGTAATATAAAATGTAGCAAACGATTTCCCCAAGTCCATCACTGGCTCTGCTTTAAAGTATGAGTGGAGAATAACCTTGGGAACGGGTTGACTTCTGGATAGTTCAGTAGTTAGAGCATTGGCGTGCTAATCCAAAGGTCCTGGGCTAGATTCCAGTCTATAAGTGTTATTATTCAATTTAAAAATATGATATTTTAGATGAGGCCATAACCGTAACAATATAATACGTTGACTATCTAAGAAATCGTTATAAACGCATTCTTACAGTTGACATTGTCAGGCCCGTATTTAAGGTGGGGTGTGTGTTTATGGGATCAAAATCCCCCAGAAAACATATGTTTGAAAAATAACGAGGCTAATGAGGTAGAAATAAAGTATTAGTAAATAATAACTGTTAGTGTGCGCCTGTCCTATTGGAATGGGGTTGACTTTGGATGAGAAAATATAGGAGGAAAATCTGTCAATGGGGTGAAGGTGGGGGACTTGGTGTGTGCGCGCATTTATTATGAAGGTCACAAGGTATATTTCCACGCAATTTCGCACTTTTATTTAATGTTGTTGGCAAGATTCTTACTTAGACCTTTTGGCATATATGTGTAAATGATTTGTATGTTGAATTAAAGCCAGTTTTATAGTCAACTATTGAGTACATTTTAAAATAATTTTGTTAAGTAGTTTTTTTATTTCACCTACTTGGCTGTAAAATATTAATCGGAAAGTAAAATTGCTTAATATTAGGTCCTCACAATTTTAAATGGCAAACACGACCTTGATCTATTAAGCCAGGTTATATTGAACTGAACCAAATATAAGCTACATACAGGCGTGTTAAGGTTTTTTTGATGAAATTTACATTCACCCTTGAGTGGAGAGGAAGGATATCAACTCTTTGAGTGTTTGGCTAGGTTTATTTATAATGATGGCAATTTCTAGTATTTACAATAGGGCTTATGAATTATGCAAAACTAATCTGTAGGCTAATTTCAATTGTTTTCTTTCCTAAGATGTATTTTGTACAGTTCACCTGAATATAATTTATCGGTTTAAGCCAAGGTCATTTCAAATAATAATGTCTGAAATCAAACATGCTAGCTCGTTTATTTATCATTAATGTTTTAGCTTAATTTTCTGATGAAAATATAGAATAGATGGTTTTTGATATTCAGTTTGAGCATACTTATCACCAAAATTATGGACAACAGACCCAAAATATGTAGACCCTATACAAACTGTGTAACCTTTTCATTTCTTTAAAGTAAATTTGTAGAAAAACTTATTAGCACTATGTTTTATTATATTTATCAGATATGTTATAATAAAAGACCATATCATTTGCATAATATAAAATATAATAAATATATACCGGTACCTCACGACTCGCACCCAAATAGTTAACTGGAATAGAGCTTAAGAGGTGGTTTCCCCCTTTTACAAAATGTGATATTGGAATAAAATATTAATCCTTGTACTGTAAAATATTTCTAGTACATTAATTTTTGGGTTCCCTCCCCCGCCCCTCCCCCCTCTACCGAACATAAATCCTGGATACGGTCCTGTTCATTGTATTTTAGGCCGCATAAAGCTTCCAGAGTTGAAGGTGGCTGCGTTATTTGATAGCTCGTGATCATAATTGATTGTTCATATTTAACTTACGATTTCCACACGTCCGTCACATACTCTGCCTTAAAACATGAGGGATGGGATAGCTCAGTGGGCAAGTACTCTGTGTATCTTATAGGATAGACGGAGTAGTGCATTATCAGTTACGCATTAGATGCAAATAACTTGTCATAAATTAATTTATTTGTATGTTTATATGTACAAAGGAATGATTTAGATTTATAGCAACAAATCAATCAACAAATACTAGAATTTTTGAGACTTTTAGAATTTATGTTCATTATTACCGATAAACTAACATTGATATAACATGCACTAATAATCACATACATATATATGTTCGTTTGAAAATTATATTTAATGGGCTCTTAACTGGTAGGATGTATAGTTATAGCGATTGTTTTAGGCCTATATCTGGTTTTTAGTATTATCTTAGGGTTATTATTATTTAATCTATTTGAATTTTACCCTCTCGGTTCTGTTACTTTATTTCAGACGCCATAAATCACTGCTATCCGTCACTTGAACAGAACAACTTCCAAATATTGATACTAATAATAAATCACAAACTTTAAAATGTATATGAGCATATCTCTAATTCACTTTAAAAATATCAAGCTAAAGTGTCTTGAGACTGAAATAAAATATAATTATGACATAGTGCTATAAATAATAATAAAAATAGAAGTATCATACTATATTAACACAGTAACATTGTATAACCAAAGGTGGTCTATAGCTATTTAAATATAGAACAAGTCGAGCTAAGAGCCAGAAACTTTACAATCTCTGTCCTAGGACTAATTTATATACACACTTTATATTTTACAGTCCCCTGTTTCTTGGATGAAAATAAATAAATTTGATTTTTCTATTTACTATGTCACGTGAACATGTATTGCTTAGTAGAGAGATCAGTTTTAGTATCACTGAAGCAATTCATTTAAATATAACTTATATAAATATATAGAATATAGGCCTATATAAACTATATATAACTTATATAAATATGTAAATTATACATAACTTATACATAAAGTATATATAATCAATTATTAAATCCTGGTATAGGGTTCGTTAGTTATTCTGAACTAATTGTTAAACAATTACCATGTTTGAACCTGCTTAGGTTTCCAGTGCTTAGATAAAGCATACTTAGAGTCATTCTTTCAATTGCCGCTCTCTAGTTGGATTACCCAAACAGAGCTCATTTTGACGATGTGTATATTACCTAGAGTTAAAATAGATAAATTACAAACGTTACGGAAATTTTCTCTTTGTAATGACTGAGCCGATTATGGAGCCAAAGAGGTATATAATTTCATCTAATTAGGTAATTAAGCTGCTATATCCTGGTAATAATATGATTCTTTAACTGCACAAAAGCATTTTTTTAACACCCGCTAATCTTTTTATCAAACTGTTAGGTAAAGATCTAGTATACGTCTTGTTTTATTTCTTTAGTACTCTTTAGTTGAGTGTAAAAACTATAAGCGACTTCTATTTGCTTCAATCCAGAATATACAACAAAATCAAATAGTTGATTCATTCTTTCTACATTAATTAGAAGATACGTTAATACAATTTTAGCATTAAAACTGTCCGGATTTTCCTAAGAGATACCAGTAAAGCTGATAATCTAGTTGAATATCGGTTGTTAGGGCACTTCCTAGAACCAGCTCCAGCCCTAGTTCCTAAACTATGTACAGTGTATCAAAATAAACCATCAATGTTGTAAGCTGTTAAACATTTTGGTGATTTAATATTCTTCCAAAATTAAGGAGGTATTTAAGTATTGTTAATGTGTCTTATGCCCTTTTAATATTTTTAGATAAGATGTGAGCAAATAATTGCATACAAATTTTGTAAACTCTTGTGCCGTATAGTTAAGGTTAGCATGAGTACAACATTTTTAAAGAGATATTAAATATTTGGTTGCTAAGTGTTTTCAAATTTGTCTGTAATATCAATAACCAAATGTTAAACGGTTTTTATCTCATTTTGAAACTAAATTTTTTTTTCAATTTTTATAGCGAGCTTACTTTAGTTACGGTAATCTTAGCTTTATTACACCAAATAAAAACCTTGTATTAACGTGACCAAAGCAACAATGTAAAGAAGAGAAGAATATCAAGAGACAAGATGGGAGCGGATGATCTTGACTATTTATAACTTAGGCAGGAGAAGATTAGTATTAGAGCACTTGTACCCACCTAGCGGACAGAGAAAAGAAGAGAGGGGGCTATTTTAGTTTTGTGGGCTACAGACAAGTCCGACGCCCCCTCCCCCCTTACAACCCACTACCCCACACTCTTCCCCCTTCATCAAGACTTTGAAGAAAACATTTCGTCCTCAGTCCATCGGTCTATGTGAAAGTGAAGAGAGGATCTCTTAGGTAAAGTGACATTGAGAAAATCAAGTGGCCAACCTCTCATTTAGTGATATAAAAAAAATCAGGTGAAATAATTTACCCATCTTAAAAATATGCAGATCTTGCTAACGCGTTGTTGCTATGTTTTGTCCTGGTGATAGTAAAATGTGTGCGGGACTTCGTCTGAAGCGCAGTCAATCGAGTGCTCCCGCCGTTTTGCCCAAATCAAGGTTGTCGACTATTAAATTTATTTTGTTAATAACCATTTCTAGTTCTGTGCCTGTTTCTCTATGATATAGTGAAATGGCGAGACTCTTTAATTGCTAGGAACGAGCCTATCTTACTTAACTTTTACCCAAATTTTTTGGCACTGATAACTTTTTTTTTTCGTTCTATATTCTCTAGAAACAGGTTGTAGACGTGAGACGAGGTTAGAGCAACTGCTATGTATCTAATAATACATTTTATGCAAGATTAAGATTTGACCTTTAAACAAGTTATTCTTAATTGATTACATAATTATCATTGATTTTATTTACTCAATGCTTAGCGATCTTGAATGAAAAACTGCACATTTGGTGTATTTATTTCCTTTAACTTAAGCTAAAGAAATTTGTCGAAACATATATGTATAAAGATTCTTAACTTACCGGCTGAATCTTATCTACACGATTGTAATTTTGTTTTATCAGCTATATGGTCATGAAGGGCATCGAGCGATGCCAAGCGTAGTAAAGTGACACGTTGCACGCTTGCTTCGCAATTAATTTTCGTTTATTGATATATACCTCTAGTTTTTCCAAACAAAATTTTGAAGCATTATATCCCTGAATGCGATCTTGGTACTTGCACGTTAGCAAAAGTTGTTTCCTACCATGAAAGTGTATTTGTTTAGTTTAGCTAGATATGAGAGCTGGTTTTTATTTACGAACGAGTGAAACAATTGAAAATATCAATTTAAAATTATCCTAATTATGAAAGGAAGCTCATTAGTAAGTTAATCTCACTTGAGAACATTGTTACAAAAACATGACCCAGTTAGCCTTGTATTTCATTCTCTACGCTAATATTATGAAAGGTTTGGGATATATTTGTAAGGACTTTTATGGAGTACTCTGCGGGAATATATTTATTGTGATATTATATATATTTTCTAATGGAAATCCTTAAATGATATGCATTATGCTAGCTGCTTTATGGTCTCCAATTTTAACCGATGAATTAACCAAAGTACCTCTGTGCACACGTAGGCCTACTCCATGCGTCTAGTGCTGCAACCTATTTTCCATCAAGCATGATTGCTGCCAACATAACATCTTCACAAAGGCTTATGTTGGAGATATGGTGAGTGAAATATTGATTATATAGTATAAATACCTGCAGATGTTTAAGCTTGAAATTAGAATAAAAGACTTAATAACCGTTCAGACATTTTCATTGACTAAATGCAGGTGACTACTATAAGACTTAACCTATAGGTCTATGTTTGCACCGATAGTAAGCACTTATATATATATATGGAGAGAGAGAGAGAAAGAGAGAGAGAGAGAGCTTTGGTTCATATAATGCTTAGACTTCCAAAATATAATATGATTAAACAATATATTATAGGACTAGATATGTATAATTCACGGGATTTATTGTATATAATGGTTAGAAATAAGAATGAGTGTTGAGAGGTAGGGTCCCTGCACTATCGTTTAAAAAGAATGTGAAATTACAATTGAAAAACCACCCCTATGCACATAGTCAGGATTTGAACACCGACCAACTCTTCAACAACTACTTTTACGATGGAGGCTTTACAAAGATTGATCTTGGGTTCAGAAGTTATTATATATTCTAAAAAATAAATTAATTTATTTAATATCTAGTCTGTCCCTCTATTTAACTTCATACATTTCCTATCTCCTCTTGTAGTTAGAGATTTAATTGTAAATTAAGCTAGTTCCTAGTAAAGCATCATGCACGCACATGACCTCATTGATCCTGGAATAAAATAAAATACATATAATTTTATATAATCTTATTGGAATGAATTAAAAATAAAATGTTGTAAATAATCTCATTAGTGCTGGAATGTTTTATAGTAAAACACAATAAATATTCATATATATATATATATATATATATATAGTGTTTTATAATAAAACACAATATATATTCATATATATATAAATACATATAGTTATATTATTGGTCCTAGAAAAAGGATAGAAACACTTTTTATATTATTTAATTGGTCCTCTAATGGTCATTAAAATATTATGTATTCGTAAAATCTCACTATCCCTGAAAAGGTTTATGAAACATAAATTATATATCTAATTTATTTGGTCTTGAAATGGGGTTAGAAGCAAATGATTTATTTGATTTAATTTCCTGAAGTATGGTTCGACACATAATTTTTTATAAAAAAATTATTGGTTCTGGAATGGTATATTAAAAATAATATCTATATAGACATATATTTATATATACATGATTATTATGTATATATATATAGGTAGGCTATATATATGCCTATGTGTAGCGAGGCTATGTAAATGTATATATATGTATGTAAGCTATATACATAATTATATATAAACTATGTATAAAAATGTATATGTATGCTATATATAATAAAACCTATATACATATATCTCTGTTGTGCTGTAATGAGGTTAGAAACATAATTATACAAGTAATATCATTGGTGATAGAATTATTTATGAAACATAATATAAAATATATTATACATAATATCAATATATATTATATATAATCTCATTTTTCCTGTAATGATAATAGAAATTAATGTTTAATAAAATCTCATTGTTTCTGTGATGAGTCTAGACACATTATATTTTTATAAGCTCCTTTAGATTGGAATGGCTAACTAAACTTAATAAAAATATTAAAAATTTAGAAAATTATTTTATGTGTAATATCATTGGTCAAAGAATATTGTTTGTTAATCTTGAGGTTCTAGACTATCTTGATCCAAGACAAAATTAGAAATAAAAAAATAATTCTTACGATTTGTCATATTCGTTGTAGTTTCATATGATATTGTATATACAGGCACTACGGAACGCACGGGCTTTTATCTTATTACTATTAAATTTACAGGAATCATGTATACCGAAATTGTTTTCATAATAATAAACTTCAAATATTTTCCTAATATTAACAGAAAAGACACTAAATCTTTCACTCAAAACTAAAGCTAAAATAAATGATCATGTGATGCCACTATTTCGTAGCTCTTTGACACTTCTGGTGTGATATAAGAAGAAAACACTTTCTTAATTTACTTGACATTATTTTATTCCAGATCCTTACACGCGGAGTGCATTTTACCCCCTATGGTGGAATGCATTTACCTCCCTTATATTCAATCACAGATAATACCACTCCTTACAAGCGGAGGAGTGCATTTATCCCCTCTGTACTCAATCAGAGATAAAACCTCTCCTTACACGTGGAGTGCATTTAACTCGTATGTACTAAATCAGAGATAATACCACTACTTACAATTGGAGGAGTGCATTCATCCCATCTGTACTCAATCAAAGATAAAACCTCTCCTTACACTTGGAGTGCATTTAACTACTATGTACTAAATCAGAGATAATACCCCTCCTTACAATTGTAGGAGTGCATTTATTCCATCTGTACTCAATCACAGATAAAACCTCTCTTTACACGTGGAGTGCACTTAACTCGTGTGTACTAGATCAGAGATAATACCACTCCTTATACTCTGATGAGTGCATTTACCCTCTATGTACTCAAACACAGATAATACCACCCCTTACATGCGGAGGAGTTTATTCACCCCTCCTTATTCAATTACAGATTAAACGGTTGTTTACACCCATGTGTACTCAATTACAGATAATACCACTCCTTACATGTGGAGGAGTTTATTCACCCCTCCTTATTCAATTACAGTTTAAACGGTTGTTTACACCCTGTGTACTCAATTACAGATAATACCGCTCCTTCCACGTGGAGGAGTTTATTCACCCATCCTCCCCCCTCCGTATTCAATCACAGATAAAACATCTGTTTACATGCAGGGTGCATGCCTTAAATCTGACAGTTGGTACTGATGAAACTGCAAAACATTTTTCTCTTTATTTAAAAAGTTTTTACAGAATTCCAGGACACCCTTGACAAATATTCAAGATCTGTTGATATTAGCATGTACATAAAACTAAACTCTATGTTGCTCCTGGAGAAATATTTGATTTATTTTAGCCAAAAAAAATGTAATGCTATAAAAACCGTAAAATTACTCGCGCTCCCTTCTGCCGCACCTTAAACCAAACCTGTTCTGGTGGCTGCATGGTCATAGGGTGTCACTCTAGCAATAGACTAGACGGCCGATGATAGGGATATCGGGGCTCAATTACCAGTCGGGTGTAATGAGGGTATTTTTTCCTAAATGGTTTTCAGCTCTCCCTCAATGCAAATGCGGATACACTTGAGATATAATCTTTATATGTCATTAGAGTGAAATTAGCCATTGCCTGGCAAGAAAAAAATGTTAATTTAGGCAAATAGAGTGAAACTTAAGCCACCCCGTATGGTAGAAACTGGATATGACTGTTGGTTCTGCCATTTTGAGGGTAAAGGGTGGGGGAGGACGTGATGGCAACCTCAAGGGTGTGCGCCATTAGAATATTTTGGAGAGTAGAGAGATATTCAGGAGTTGTCCGCAAAATAAGACTGTCGGTATAGAGTAGCGGTCTGGTGTCGACGCTTGCCCGTCTACAATAATCTTGTGTTTTTAATAACAACTACTAAATAATATTAACTAAACGTACTTGGGTGAATTTTTTGTAGTCATAAAAATAAAACATTAGCAACCCTTGAACAAATTTGTTGCATAAAATAACACAACGTAAAGTAAATGGTTGAAATAATTATATTAAATTATCTAAATTCACCCTTCCTCATGCTTAATTCATTAGCGCCATTAGTAAATATGCGTATAACCAGAACCGGTAGTAAGGCGTGGTGCTAAAAAAAATAAGATTCAAACCAACAACATATAATAGTTTGAATATAAATTCCCTATGAAATACATTGCTAGTACATACACATTCAACACATATGGGTTCTGAAACAATATATATTTTTTAATCTCATAAAAATATTTATGTTGCTGAATATAGTAGTAACATAGTATCTAAAAAATACACTATTTTTTGTGAATTAAGTTGACCAATTTTCAGTTCATACTATGTGCAGTGCAATAAATGAAACTTAAGTTAAATATAATTATATTTGGGGGGAATAACGATTCATTTATTTACAAAAGCTAGTTTTTATGTAATTGTTTAAATAAATGTAACTGTCAACACTTCTGAGGGCTCTCTTTAAAATAATAGATTGCATATTTTCAAATATTACATTATTATTTTTCCTATTCTATAATTAATTTTGTGTTCTTAATTTTTGTATTATAAATAAATTATTTTTATGGAAGCTTTATATATATTATAATGTTTAAAATATTAAACATTTTAAAAACAAAATTTACCTAATTAATATATATTAATCTAGAAATTTGATTTTAATTTGTAAGAGTTTACATAAAACAAGTTAGAGTTCAAATAAAACATATTATTAGAAAAATAATTTCTTGGCAGAATTTTAAGAGAATCAAAAGTTTTGATGCATATTCATCATAGTAAATATTATGATTTCAATATTTAAAATGCCTGCCAATTTATAAACCAAATATTATGTAATTAAATGTTAATTAGAGCCTTTTGGACAGATACATTGTTAACATTTATTTACTAGACTTACTACAGGAGCAATTAATATTATTTTATAGAAATTAATTCGTGTATGATAACATGATATTGTATGAATTTAAATTGAAAACGTAGAGTAGATATGTGATATTGGATTCATTAGTTATAATCCTAGGTCCTGGCACAGATTTATCTGATTTCCAAACCCTTCCTTCACTTTTAACAAGACGTGTATTAATCACAACTTGTAAATGTGTGGAATCCCAGGCCTCCACCGTGGTTCGGATCCCACGTTAAACTGTAGGCCCTCAATTTAATCTCGGAATCACCCTACCATTACACATTAACGTAAGAGCGGATAGCCCTAGCGGGTAGTAAGACGCAGTGCTAATAATAATAATAATAATAATAATAATAATAATAATAATACATTAGTTCTAATATAGTGTAGCTTATTACTTATATATACATCACATTTACAATCATTTCTAGAAAATAGTTAATTTACGAAATACTCTTCTTAAACCTCTAAATTGATTTGAGTGATATATTATTTTTTGATAATTTATATATGGTAGTAATTAAATAGGTATATATTATATTATCTATAATTAAAAACTTTAAAAATAGAGAAATATCTGTAATATTTGTACATTCTCTGTAAAAGTTAATAGGGGTTAATACATGTTTCTGTTCCGAATTGAAGTATTGCATATGGTTAATGTACACACTATTTGTTTTTTTTATTTATTTAATATTTATTTGAGCTTTTTACTAAAAATTCATTTAAGAACTGGGTCTTGGAGACTCGCTTGATAAACAATGAACTATATGATCAAAACTAACAACTCTAGTGATACAATGTACTTACTTTCAAAGCATTAGTTTAGTCCAAAATTGATATATGTCCAATCCCTACATTTTATTTTGTAAACCTATAATGTCCAATACTTCCACACCCAAAAATACTGGGCCCGTTTTCTACAGATGGGAAATGAGTGAGTTATATATCTTCTAGCCTAACCACTTATTCCTGGCTTCATGTCTTACCGTAATACCCTACAGGTCTAGTCCAGATGAAAATAAACAGATATATAGGGATGAATAATGTGAAAGTTAAACTGAGTGTATCCAATTTACATGAGGGGAAAGCAGTAAATTATTAAGAAAACCCACCTTATTACATACTTTTGGGATTCCAATCCTACCCTGCACATTACTGTCAAACAAGACAAGACTGATGCCTTAAGCCTATTAGCCCACAGGTGTAAGGTGACCTAAATCAACATAATTATATCTAACCCTTCCAGATATAATATGAATTTCCCAGTGATATACATATATATACTTTTATCGAGCTAGTCTGAAGCAAGACCTCTCTATGTTGGCCTATAAGCTATTTCTTTCCCATCCATTAACCTGATGAAGTTTCTTGGTATTAAAAGAGATAATAATATAGGCTTCCATACTATATGTTTACTTATTTCCATGTGAACATATTTATATTCACGTCCATCTTAGACTCTGCCTTAAACTATGAGTGAAGAATGACCATGACCACGGGACTAATCCTGGATAGCTCAGTGGTAAGAGCATTGACGTACTAAGCTGAAGGTCCCGGGTTCGATTCCCGTGTTCAGGTGTCATTTTTCAATTTTCAGAATATGATATTTATATTCCCCTAACTAGGTTAAACCCAATCTTTATTGAAATATATTAGATTCATTTTGAAACGGGTTCAAGTCCTCAAGTCAACTTAACGGTATCCCGTACTTATCTTTTACGATTGATAAATTATAAATCTTAGATTAATTTAGCTCTTATTAAAACATACGGGTATTAAGATCAAAATCAGAGAGCTTTTTTAAATTCAAATATTACTCACATTTATAAGCACTTTGGGTGCTTATCAACCTCACCCAGTCTGTTTTACAGGTCATGAGGTGAGGAGGTCTTGGTTCAAATCCGGGTTAAGATTACTGAGGGATTTTTTTTTCTAAATTGCAAATTATGCTTTCACCACACAAATATAAGCACATTTATTCTCAAGATTACCTTATTTATTTCAATACAGGTCCACCACGAGTGTATTGGTACTGTGGTGCTGGGACTGAGATTCCCAGAGGCCTAGGCCCAAGATCCAGAATATAAAAAAAAACATGTAGTAGATTAAATAAAACAAAACATGAATGATTAGGCAATAAAATGCCCATCCATACTTAGTAACAGTTCATTCCCTGCCCACCAGCTGGGATCACCTCCGGAGAAACTCACCGGCATTTGTTACATTGGTATTATTATTCCGTTAGTACTGTCCTTCCCTACAAAGTGTTCGGAAGCTTCACGGAGTATATTATTTTTGTACTTAAATTAAATTAAAATCTAAGTCGAGTAGTGAGGGTATAACATGGGTCCCTTCGGGAATAAATATGTATCCCCCTCCTCCCAATTGGAATATACTCGCCCTCTCTCCGGGAATATACTTGACCCTCTCTAGATTTATTTCACTCCCCTTTGATTTTATCAAATACGAAGCTGAAAAATGGTTTTGTATCAAACTTGAAATACCATCAAAGGGCATTCATTTTTAAAAACTTTAGCATAGAAATACAACTCAAAATAACTATGAAAGGCGTTAAGTTTAGAAAAAACAGGTCAATACCAGTCTAAATATGTTAGAGAGGCATCCAATTTTTTTTTTTAATATCCTGGTAGAAGGTCCTTTCAAATAGTTTAAATAATAGGCATTTAATTTTCCAAAATATTCCAGACAAAGACCACTTTAAATAGCTTATAGGGACATTCAAATGTAAAAAAAAATCGCCGGAGAAGGACCACTCAAAATAGTTAGATAGAAGTATAGTTTAAAATAATATTTTAGACTAGAAGCACTCCAAATATCTTCTGGGAATATCCTATTTCCAAACACTTACCCAGGGTTCCCAAGCTCCTCTCTAACTTTGGGGTCACAAAGCCCCTCAAATCACCTTTTAATTGGTTGAACTAATCCCCACCCCCTTTCAGACAAATAAGGTTTCACCACCGTTCATTCGAGTAGAACAAAGTAGTAGGCAGGCATCATGCTGCCAGGACCATTTTAAACACCTGGCGGGCTTGTCTCTATCCTATTAGTATATTTAAATAAGGACAGGACTAGTACATCTATTAATTGAACCTAGGTGGTCACATAAGGTGCAAAGAACCTAGGGCACAGAAAAGGTACACACATAGAGCCAGACATTCAGCCTTATGGGAGTTTCACTGCGCTCCTTGAGCCAGGTTGAGTTCTTGGGTACTGGGGAGTGCTAGTTGAATTAACTTTAAAGTTGAACAATTCACTTTCAAATTCTTCGTTGTAAAGGGGTGGTTGTCTGAACACAATAATTCAGGTATCAGCTAGAGTATAACCCGGGACCTTTGGTTTAGTACGCCAATGCTCTAACCACTGAACTATCCTGGAGTCGTCCCGTGCCCCGGGTTACTCTTAATTAATAATTCAAGGCAGAGTCTGTTATGGACGTATGGAAATCGTTAAAAGAGCACATATTTGTAGCCGATGATCTCTCAGAGACTGCCTTAAAATAGGAGTGAAGAATGTCCATAGGCATGGGACGATTCTTGGATAGCCCAGTGGTTAGAGCAATGGCTTACTAAGCAAAAAGTCCCAGCTTCGATTCCCGTGTCCGGCTGTCTTCTTTAATTTACAGAATCTGATATCTATATGTGGATATAACCTTAGTTAACAAATAAAATAACTTGGCTATTCAATCAGTCCTACATTATATTAAATAAGATAATAATTATTTACAAATAAATAAATATAGTCTTAATACTGTATTTGTTAGCGAATCACTTTTAAATTTATTTAAAAGTCTCAGAAGAAATGGAAGAGAACAAGGGATAATATTTTTGCACACATTGATTAAGTAAAGCTACCGTTTATTTCTTAATTTATTTGTATGGAATATTTTTATCACAGTTATCTTTGAAACGTAGTTATAAACCAGATTGACAATACTTTCTTCAAAAATTTGTTAGTAATAGCCTAATTAAAAAGTTAATTATATACTTAAAAATTCGGCTTTGAGGTGCATTCGGACCACCTTCCGTCCACCTATGTAAGAAATTCAGATCCCTGCGTGCCGTAGATTTGGCTGGGCATCACACACAAACAAACAAACAAACTCAGACAACACACTTCCTTTTCTTATTATATATATATATATATATATATTTATAATGATTGTTGAAGAGCCCATAATCCTCATGTTGTTAACCACATAATTCAATCTAGGAAAATTTGTTGACACTTTAATAAACGCTTTAACGAAAGCGTTAACCTCGGTGATCTTGGGGTAAAGTGCTGGTTTCAAGACCCAATGTTCGTGGGCTAAGCCCAGAAGAGATTAATGGATTTTCTTGTAGGATAAAAATCCGTAACACAACTTCCTTCGGAAGGGAAGTAAAACCGTCAGTCCCATTTTGATTGTGGCATGTGAAAGAACCATGAAGGTTATGTGAAGATATCTTTCTGGCGAAATTGGTATGAGCTTTCGCGCTCGCTCATAGATTATTATTATTATTATTATTATTATTAGCACCGCGTCTTACTACCCGTTCGGGTTGTACGCACTTACGCTAATGTGTAATGGTAGGGTGATTATGAGATGAAATGGAGGACCTACAGTTTAACGTGGAATCCGAACCACGGTGGAGGCCTGGCATTCACCACATTCACAAGATGTCTTGTCAGAGGTGAAGGAAGGGTTTGGTAATCAGATAAATTTATGCCGGGACCGGGGATTGAACCCCGGCCGCCAGCATAGAAGTCTGACACCTTACCCCTAGACCGCCAGGTCACCTTCTCGCTCATAGAAATTATGTGTAGAAGGCAACGGGGAACTATCACTCTTCCTGAAATCCCCCAGTGCATTGGATTTCTACCAGATGTTGCAGGCAGTACTAACCAGACGAAGAGTCGAGTGCAAGCCCTGCTCCGATTGGAAAGAAATCCCATCAAACCAGCCTTCGGGTTGTTGACTTAAGAAGAAGAAAATGATGAAAGCATGAACCCTCTTTAAATTTAAGTCACTTACTTTTGTAATCACCCTATTTATATAAAAGTTAATCAATATTTAAATAAAATAACTACTCTATCGCTATTTCAAAACCAGCTTGGCTAGAATATCCTAGCAATCGATGCTAACGTGAACATTGATTTAATGTTTTTAAGTATTAACGAATATTAGGCAGTGATTAATATCTCATTGTTCGTATATTTGATAGTAGCATATATTAAAATTGAATACTTAATTAATAAATAGTTATTGTTAGCTAGTCAATGAAACAGAATTAAAACAGCCGGGAACGATAAAAATATATCTTTAAGATCGAATAGGTAAAGTTACATCAGCTATATAAGATGTATAAACTAAATATTAAATCAAATAAAATCTAGATAAACAATGTTATTTGATGGGCAACTCCTTAAGTGGTACTTATTTAAATAAATATATTGTTTCTAAAATATTAACTAAAATCAGACTAAAGAAATGAAACCTCATTATAGGATTTATAATTTAAGAATATGAGAGGGTTAAAGTTTAATTTCTAATTTACGTCAATCCCATAAACATTTTTTAACCATTCCAAAAAATTGTTTGATCTAAAGCGATTAAATCATCGAGAATATAGTGGAATATATTTTTAATAAAAAGGCAATGTTGGTGACTAAGAGTATCGACTTATTGTACAGTACATACAAAAATAAAACTTTCTGAACTGATGCTACAACAAAGTTCACGAGTTTATTATTATTGTTGTTATTATTATTATTATTAGCACCGCGTCTTACTACCCGTTTGGTTTATACACACTTAATCTAATGTGTAATGGTAGGGTAATTGTGAGATGAAATGGAGGACCTAAAGCTTAACGTGGGATCCGAACCACGGTGGATGCATGGCATTCCACACATTCACAATTTGTGGTTAATACTCGTCTTGTCAGAGGTGAAGGAAGGGATTGTTAATCAGATAAATCTTTGCCGGGACCAAGGTTTGAACTCCGGACCCCCAACACAGAAGTCTGACATCTTACCCCTAGACCACCAGGTCACCTTTTATGTACTACTAAAGGCCCGTTCTTACGGCGACACTTCTGTCACGACACCGATATAATAACATGTCAATCATGATATCTACTGCCATGGCAGTAGTCTGTTCACAAGGTTGGCTTAATAAATTGGGTTGTCATGACATTTGAATTAAATATGGCAGACGTGCTTACGGTTGCCAATGTTGTCGAAGAATTGATAGCTCTGTAGGAGAATACACGTAGAAAAAATAAAGAAGTGTGGGTAAGATAGTGGATTCTACGTAGGAAAAACCTAGATGCATCAGACACACTAATAAAAGAGCAGGCATTGGAAGATGCTAGGTCATTTTGTATCTTTGTACGAATTTATGAGAATATGTTCAACGAACTCTTAAACAAAGTAAACAAATCATGTTATTATAGTCTCGTAAGATTAATGTTAATTAATAATATTTGTAAAGTAAAAATGTTTAATTTTTTTATGTCACCCTTTGTAATACAACCTTTATAATAGTTTATTTAAAATATGAAATAATTAATACAACCGAAGAACTCAGAGCTCACAAACAACACAACATGTCAATTACACTTCTCGCAATGTCACGATCAGGGGCCCCAAAAGCTGTTCTCATTGAGAAATTGATTGTGGAAGTTAGTGGTAGTGTCGTGACAGCACTAGTGCCATAGTGTCACATATCTAAACTTTTTGATATGCGACACCACTGCTATGACACCGTGACGGTGGCACTAAAATCTCTTTTTACGATGACACTACTGCGAGATTTTATGTCTTGACAGAAGTGTCGTGACATCAGTCTTATCGTAAATACGGACCTTAACGTACTGAAAGGAAAGTAGTAGACAAGGAAACCCAAAATAGATCAATGAAAAGATAAACGACCAGTGTAAATATAGAGCTCAGACGAAACAGACTGATTTATTACAGGAAACAATCAGCATGTCAAGGACAAATATTTATAGGAATAAGGATACAGCCTCTTTGAAGTATATTAGTACATTATATATATATTATATATTTAAAGTATTATAATAGGTATCAAAATTTTCTAATATATAATATTAGTATATTATATATTTACTCATTTAATTATTAGAAAAAATAGTTTATTTTCAATAAAATTTACAAATCTACATTCATCTTTGACAAACGTTTTACTAATAAGTTTATTAAATATAAAATATATAATTTCCATAATAATATTTTCAAATATCCCCTTTAATTTTCTAATATGTTCTATCTTTTCTATAAAATTATACGTAGTAGAAAAATGACGCGTTGACACCATTGAGTTCGAAACCTTTGGCTTAGCCTGAAAAGTTATTATCACTGAACTTTATAAGTACTATCCTGCTTCAAAGGTCACGGGATCAATTCCAGTGTGAAGGTCTCAATTTTCAACTAAATTTAATTTTTATAAAAGATGAATCCAGTGTCTGTTCCTTAACCAAAGTTAGTTTCCAGCTCCATAGGCGTACTAGTTGCAAGTACCCGGCATTGTATGGGTATAAAATGAATCACTACTAAATTAAACACCACATGCTTGGATTAAAGAATATTGATTATATTTTTAACATCACAACCAGTAATCATGCGATTAAAGTAATTAGGCTTAAAATTATTTATAAATAGGTACGGTAAGTAAAAAAGTTCATATTTTTGCAATCTCAATTTTCCCTTTAGTTCCCTTAGTTCGTTTACTAGGTCTATCGGTTTTGTAGTCACACATACACAGGTTGTCACGCAGTCTAAGGTGTAAGGCTCTTAACATACATCAAAGTAAAAATAAACGCCTGCGGTGCACATCCGCTAGTTTCCCTAAGTAATTATACCAAGTGTAAGATTTAAATGGTCCTTCGTTTGACATACACCCGTAAAAGCATTCACTCAATTTAAGAATTTAGTCTCAAAATGGGTGTTGTATCAAAAATAAATTCGCAAACTCCTTATATCTTACATAAAACAGTTTGTTTGCGTGCTGTTTGAATGTTTGCCGAAAACTACCTAACCGATTTAAACTAATATGCTCCTTATTCTCTCAGGACGTACATGGGTTATTTTAGCCCGGTAAAATTCAACGAATTATGAATTTTCAAATATTTTCACTCAAACCACACAATCAATAGAGTATTCCCTTGTTGAATGTAGACTTCATTAGTTTTATGTTTAATTTGATCGCAAAATCATTTGCTTATCCAAAGAGTAAATACAGAATAAACATAAATCTTAAATCAAAAGATAAATTATATTAGGGTATGGTTGGTTGGTTGGTATTCGCATTAGTAGGTGAATAGTGTTTATAAAATAACTAAATATTAATAAAAAAATATAATGAATAAAAATTACACTAAGGTAACGTAATACATCACCTTTTTCTATAGGTTATTGTTTGTTTTATTTTCTACACATTAATATATAAAATTTATTTTTATTTAGAAGATATTAACCACACAGGTGACGTACCTCATATTTATTTATTTTGATTTTACACCCACTTAGATAGTGCTGCGTTTATATATTCATGTACAACACATAGCAAATTGTATATAATATATTATGTTTAACGCATAGTTTATAATAATAAGGCAACATTTTAAACGTATTGACTAAATTATTAAATAATGCATAGCACACAGCGCATAATTCGTAATCCAAACACTACTATTTATAATTAATTGTAGTTATTTATGTCTTACTTCAATCGATAATCTTTAATATGTAGAAATTTGTTCTTTTCTCTATATACTCCTTAAGTAAGGTCTTTAAAAAACTTTACTCCTGGGTTCTCTTGAAAAACATTTACTAAATTGTTTATTTTGAAACAATTAATTTAAATTAATTTACATAATTATTATAGAAGTGCTTTTACTATTAAATCAAATTGGAATTTTATTTGGTTCTAATTTTATTATTGTAATGAATATTATGAAAAACTTACTTTATAATAACATATCCATTACTGTAATAGTTATCTTTTTTAAAAATTACATTCGTAGTCGTTGAAGCTAAAATAATGAAAATAGATTTATTATTAACATGAATAGCTACAACATAGTATTTCTAACGTCTGCTGTGTATACTGGCATTTATTTGACAATAGCCTATCCTAGAAACCTCAATGGCTTACACAAGGGTTTTATATGCTCAAGTCATGGGATAATGTGTGAAATCTTGAAGTTAAAGCAGCTAGAGAGGATTGAGGAGCATTGTGCACTATTCGATATCCATTCTGTATAAATTATGAATTACATTATTACAAATAATGTGTCCCAACTTCTTGAGCACTCTGTGTTATGTACTACACGCTATTTACCACGCGTTACGCATTATTATAAGCCCAGCCAATCTATTTGGGGATTATATGTATTTGACTGTTTTAGAGTTTGGTTGGTTGTTTCGTATTTACATGATTAGCTTAAATATGGTTTATTTCGCAAATCTAAATTACATAGATAGAGCAATACTTTTTTTTTTACTTAATCTTCAATCTAAATGTATTTTAAGCATACAGCCATGGGCCTATTGTCCATCATATCGGATAATTTCAAACGAATAGTTCTATAAAGATGAATCATTGTACGGTTCATTTAGCCAATGAAACAAGATTACGTTTACTTTGAAAGTATATTTTTTAAACGTAGATTAGGTCTATTTATTATTGCGATTCTGGTGAGTTAGGCCGCTTGATCACCAAATTAGGTATCTCAAAAATATAGATAAATAGAAATATCAAATTTGGTAGTCTTACGTAGAACACTTCGTTTACCTTGAATGGTAGTAGTCTTACCTTGATGGACTATACTTTGTGCATATCTTATAAGCCCCAACGTAGTGGGACAATTAAATGTATGCTCACTATATTTCAGGGTAAGCCAAGCGAACGTAAGGAAACCATAGGGTCTGCCTGCACCTTAGGTGTTTGAAATAATAAAGATATATAAAAAACATGGTTTTTAGAAATATACCTTATTCCGATAAAATTTAAAGTCTTACCTACTTTTGCAACATAATATAATGCGTCACCTCATTAGCACCTCCCGAAGATCCCTTCGGGCTCATGTAGGTTATGTTCATGTACCTTATTTATGTTGCAGGAGTAGGTGACACACCTTATATTTAATAGGTATCAGGTATATTTTTGAAAAACTTGTTTCTATATATTTTTACTTTTTATTTATGTAAACTTAGTTAGGATATTTTTGAATGGATAAGTAAGATCTGAAATCTAGTTCAGGTATAAATCCAGGATAACTGATAGGCCTATATATGACCTGTAATAGCTGTACGGTGCACCACTTTATAAATTCAACTCATAATTTAATAAAATGCATTGTCAGATGAATTAGAAATATATACAAAGTTTTAGCCTCCTGTCTCTATCAGAAGTGACCGAAAAAGCAATCGGCAGATTTGATGACAGAATCAGTGAACTAATATATGATATACAAAAAGAGTTTGAGGCCTTAATTTACGGGGCCCCTGGTACGTGTTGTTTAAAAATGATGAAACGTGGAAAACTAAAGTTGTAACATGTAATTATGTAAATGTGCACTCAGGTAAACTATATACCTATACTAGATACCCATCACACGCGCTTCAGTGATTGCGTGGTCTAACACAACGCTCTTGCAGTAAACTGGACTGCCGATGACGGTGAGATCAAAGTGTTGATTAAATAATTGATTTGGATAAGGATTCATATCATGATACGAATATAATCACTTTTTGTTCGCATCTGTGTTTTAGTTGACTAATTTCAACAAAAAACGTTTATTGTAACATAACTATAATAATGACATATATTGTCCCGTGGACTTTTTTGTTCACATTAGAGAGAACGTTCAATATGTATAGTATTTTTTATGTAATACTAATAGTTTTTGTAGCGCACGTGGAGAAAGCTTTTTTTAGGTAAATTTTTATACCTTGTGTAAAACTATCGAAATTTTTATGAGGAATAAATTAAATTTTCAAAATAAAATATAGCCTATGCTACTCGCTGATAATGTAGCTCTATATTGGTGAAAGAATTTTTAAAATAGGTCCAGTATTTTTTGAGTTTATCCATTACAAACAAAAACACAAAGAATCAAATCTTTCCTCTTTATAATATTGGTGTAGATAGAGGCAATGGGCCAGTTTCATAGTCAAATTTAGTACGCCTCAAGTGCGGCGCTACACTAAGTACATGATGACACCTACCTAAACTCGAATGGAATGGGCCGTTATTGCATAGGAAACTGGCCCATTCCATTCTGGTTTAGGTAGGTGTCGTCATGAACTTAGTGTAGCGCCGCACTTGAGGCGTACTAAATTTGACTATGAAACTGGCCCTATATATTTTCTTTACTGAGGCTTAAGTTTTTCAACATAGGCAGCAATGAGGGGAGGCCCATCCGTTAGGCTGTTGCTTAGGGTGTAAAGGTCCTAGATTTACCTTTCAAATGTTTGTCTTATTTTTTAGTAAAGAAAAAATGTTTAAATTAAACAACTTTTTAATTTTTATCAATAAAGAAATAACATTATCTAAAATTAAGTATATATGTTTAAAAACTGTATTGATTATGATGATTATGAATATAATCCTATATATGGTTTTATAACGTTCGAGGTCACCTCGTCAGCGCATTACTTTGATATTTTACTAAAAGCTTACTAAAATATTACGAGCAGAGGAAGAAAAGAAGGGATAATGATTCCGATCATATTGAATGAGGAATGGGTTAACGCCTGGTGTATGTGGCCTGGTATTGGTCCACGTAGTCTTACCTTGGAGCTGTAAAATAGTGGCGTTGACATTTATTTGACGCTATGAACAACTGAAATCAACAACAAACTTTTTACAAGAATGTAGAACTGAAGAGTTATTTGAAAAAACAATAAATGAATCACGCCAGTTGGCAGACAACAAAGGAGCATCCATAGCTATTTAAATGGAGAAAGGAATTAGAAGAAAAAAAATCAATTCATTATTGTGAGTCAAGGGATGAGCCAATTGAGAGTGGGATTTAAAATGGAATTTTAGTTTGAAATTATAAACACAATTATTACATTAATTAAGGAAAGATATTGAACAAATAGAAGGGATAAGTAAAATATTTGGCTTCTTGTATGGTATTGCTGAATTAGCTACAGAACCATATCTCAATGTGCTCGAACATTGTAAAAAATTGGCTTCGGCTCTAAAATATTATGTGCGCTCTAATATATGCGAATTAGGAGCAAGGAATCCTCCAAAAGTGTTATGAATTCCTTTTTTGCAATAAATTAAAATACTTCGTGCCTGACATTATATATTTCTCTTAGAATTCGTCTAACTCTGCCAGTTACCGTTGAAAGCACCGAGAGGAGTTTTTATAAACTTAATATTATTAAAACTTATTTACGATCAACAATGAGTGCAGCCAGACTCTCTTGATTGGCTAGTATTCACATTAAAGAGCTAATGGCATATTATACATATATAAAAGAACTTGTGAAAACGTTTGTAGAGGCAAATGAAAGAAGAGTAAATTTTTGAGGGAAATAAAAACAGTTAATAAAAATACACCAACTGTGTTATTCAATTTCAATGAAAGAAAATCATTTTCTTTGTGTTGTAGTAACTGGTGATCTCTTCTTTATTAGATATTTATTTCAGAGTATTAAAGAGAAAATTTAACTCCTTCCGTGCTTAAAAATTGGTTTTCCAGGGAAGAGGACTAATGGAGGAAGATAAAATATTGTTTTTTGATAATGTTTCATGTCATACTTGTGCACTGTTTTCTATTTTTTACTTATCTTAGCACCACGTTTTACTATCTATTCAGGTTATATGCACCCTGTATCGTTATTATGCCACTAAAAATATAATAATAATATACAGCAAGCAGATATATAATTAGATTTGAATCATGAATGGGTGGGAATAGATAATCTTGTTGGTGGGTTGGGTTAGGGGTGGTACAGAGTAAGACTGAGGCCCAAATTTTAAGTCTCTCCTAAGATACCCGAAACATTTGGGCCTCCCCTGGTTGCAATGTATGCAAATCGATGCAGACATCAATTTAATATATTAGGTAGTCCTTAACTTATAGAAAAAGCAGAAAGTAAGTGTGTGTGACCAAAAAAATATAAGCTACTTTTAAATGATCTGGAAGATTTAAATTTGGTAGTAAGATAAAGAGACTGCCCCATATAACCAAAACAATTTAAATTTAGAGGAAGTATATGAGTATTGGTGTGGAGGCATAGTTGGAAGTTATTTAAGATAAAACGTATTGTTACGCTCTGCATTTAAGCCTTGACCTCCCTTCCTCAATCAAACAGCCTAGATGAGACTGACGCTTTTGTCTATGTGCCCATCTGTATGGGTTCTAACACATTATAAACATGAAGTTAAAAAAAATTAACACTATAGGAAGACTTTTCATTTTTAAATATTTATTAAACTAAAACACATTCGTTAGTTTATCATTATTGATAATAAACCACATAAGGGGGATAAGCGATAATTGTTTATCTAAAATCATTGATGGTCATTATTTTATGTACGGCTTTTACACTCTAAAAGTGCTGGAAATGTATATTTATTGACCAACATTGGCTATTATATTTTTTTAAACTATTATTCCAATATAAAGATTTAAATTTGCCAAATGTGATGTCTGTAAACCTCGAATAGAAACTTTTAGAAACGTTTGACTAAAGGTGACTTATGAAATATTTTGGGGGGCACGTGAGCTAAATTCCAATATTATTAGGACTGATTTTTTTATGATAGGAAGGTCGGAGTTTTAGTCCCATTAGAGTGTATTGAGTTTTTTTTTCTAAATGGTTTCTCAATTTTCCTAATGGCATATAGGGATAAATTTACTTTAAATTTTGGGTTACTTGTAAAAGGTTTCATAATTTATCTCATAGCAATGACTGTACAAGTTTTACTGACTTTTTATTTCTCCTAAAAAATAAATTTTATTCTGAAGTCTGAAAATTTTGAGGGATTTACATTTAAATAAATGGTCAGACTTAATAATTTTTTAACGTAGAATTTAATTTTACTTTTGTAGCAATTCATTTTTAATTATATATTCATTTACGAAGATTTAGTTTGGTTTCCATTAATAGATTTTACACAATTTTGGCAAATGCTTGAGCCCTAACAATCTGCACTCATCTGTGAAGTGGTATCTAGCACGATCATACCACCTAATATTTGTTTATAGAGTTTTATTTGGCACCTAACTGATCGTGATTGAGCCAAATTATCATTTATTTCCTTCGTAACAGTAAAAGAATAATTATTTAATTTTAAGCAAGGTACAGTAATCTATTTTAGTTTTAATTTTTCAGTCAAGTTGAGAAGTTCAGATATAATGTTTCGTTTATAATCATCAGGGCGTAAATGTTTCCAGCACACTGTACCTGAATTTGGATTCCGCTTCCACCCCCTCCTACAAAGGTGTATCCATTTTTTTTCTTTACGAATTTCCGGGTCTTTTGGAAAAGAATGATACGTTATTGCTTTCCCATTTTAGTTTATTTTTGTATTTTGGTGGCTATTAATACACAAAGCAATATTACAGCTATTCCACGGCAATTTTGTAAGCCTTTAAAGCTCGTTTATACTCATAACAAAAAACTGTTTCAAAACAAAATATTCAACTATTTACGTTAGTATTTACATTTATATAAACTACATCAAAATATTATTCTTTCAAATCCCACCCGATTGAGGGAAAATCAATAAGTAAAGTAACGGCAACTATTAACAATATTATCAACATTAATGATTACGTTAAAAAACACAGAATTCACTCGTGTTTTAAACTGAATTTATTTAAATAAAATCGTAACTACATAAAACACTGTAAACCCAAGCGCCTGTAATTTACTACTGGATCCTTTTTGCTAAGCTGCAGTACGTTTGACCGGCAGATTACGTCACGCTGGGGTTTGACGTGGTGGAAATATTTACTGCCGGTAGATATAGGGACCGAGGAAACCTTGTATCCTAACATTAATTTGCTTGGATTTAATATATATTTTGCTTTAGTTTGTTTATAAGTTTTAATTTAACTAGAAACTTTTCTTTAAACCCATATGTCTTGTTACTATAGATATGTTTTTTGTGGGTAAAGATAGCAGCTCCAACTCTGGCAATCAGGTCTTTTGCTATCTTTTGAGGTCTCGTAAATTAGTTTTTCAACAGGAAACCAGAAACTGTATTGTGATCTTAAAAATGTATCAATAGAGGCGATGCCTGGCTCCCTTCTCGAAGATTTCTCTACATTTCCAGCTGGAAAACCGCCCTTTCATGGTCCAAAAATCAGTCGGAGGGTGAACAATTATGATGCACAGATGGTGATAAAATGAAAATAACATTATGAACCCTGTGGGACCCAACTACAGTTCACCTGGACGGTGACTAAGATCCTGTGATTTAGGGCTACCTACAGGCACTGTTTTGGTGCCCCATGGCAGGGTTCTCAATAGGCGGACTTTGGAAGGGTGTCAGTCTGGCCTGAGGTAAATAACTAAGCAGGCGAGTCAATGTATAATTCATTCCATAATATTTTAATGTGTCTACCTACAAATGTGAATCAGTATTCCATGACATGAAAAATATAAAGAATATTTTCCAGAAGAAGTTAGCAAGATTAAAATTAGCAACTAAATCCTTTATTGCAGATTTCAAACAAATTGCCGAAATACATAGTCTTCAACTTTCTCATTAATTTATTTGTAGCTAAAGTAAGGTTTATTTTAAAATTGATATATTGTCTTTATACATCCTAAAATAAATATGTTTATAATATTATGTGGTACTTAGTTTTCGTATTGAGTATTATATGTACCCGCTTTGGTGGTCATTTGATCTAATGCACTACTCTCCCACTATACTAGACTGCCGATGACGCAGAGATTGAGGTTCAAATCTTGGTTGGGTGTACTGAGGGTGTTTTTTCCAAATTTGTTTTCTACTCTTTCTCCACACAAATGTGGGTACACTTCTTTTTTATAACCTCCTTAATCCCTAAAACCATTCGCGTATATATTACATAAGCGTATAGCCTGAACTGGTAGTAAGACGCGTGGTGCTAAAACAAAATAAAGAAGTTCTATATGTAAATTTACCAAATTAAGTCATTACATCCTATATCCCAGTCCATGAAAAAACAAAAAATGTGGCCCTTGGTGAGAAGTAATTATTGAGAGCCATTGTCCTATGGACTAGAGCACTGAACCAGGATGTCACCAACCCCATGATCTTTTTCTCTGTATTAACGGTCTATTTTTTCACTACTTTATAGCAAGTCCTTTAATTTTAATTTCAGCTCCATGATTATGGTGCGCTGATTTAGAACCGAAACATGTCAGAAAATTAGAGTTCCTGTAACCATCATCAACACAGGAACACTGTCAAAAGGAGTAAGGGACGTCAATTCTTCCAAAAAATAAGTAGATACATGTTTATATAATTCTTTATAATCTCTTAAAATTAAATAAGGTTTCTAATCAATGTAGCCCACCTTATATTAGTTTATCTTATCTCCTCCACTTTTATTTCTAACTGGTGTAATCGATTTTACCCCCGCCCCCCATTTAACTTATTGTTAATATTTATGTAATTTGTCACCTTATTTCAAATAATTGTTATTTCTCAGTATATCATATCACCCTATTTTACTTTTTTTAACTACTCTATCTCACTGTATGTTAATGATTTGAATTGTAACTTTCACTTTATTTTCTGTTACTTTTTTCCACTTATATCAATCGATTTTGTTTGACCATCTCGTAACTACGTTTTATCACGTTATATTTCATATAATTATTTTACTTATGCTCTCATTCTACTTTATATTTAACTCCTTTTTTTAAACTGTATTAATTGTTTATACTTAGCTTATTATTTTTAACTAAGCCATTCTATTTATTATTACCATATTACACCTATTGTTTTGTTAGATTCTTGAATTGCAGGTATATTTATAAATATTGTCAATCATATATTTGTAACTCATTTTACTAGCCTCCCCCTTTTGACTCATATTATTTTATATGTTTTTATTTAACCTAAGATTCTTATTAAGATAAAATGATTTTAACGCATTAATTTCCCTTTCCATTAATTTAACTTCTTAGCTTTTTCTTTCTCATTAATCTTTTTATCAATCACTATCTAAGTCTTTAGTTTTAATCTAGTCATAGTTGTTTGTCTTGGCCTCCCTTATTGATACCCGATGTTTGTATGTGCTAGTCATAAAACATATATATATATATATATATATATATATATAATTGTTATTTGTAAAATATGATACGTAATTTTTATTTTCAAAACTAATTAAAATACGTATATAAAATTATGGCTCTGCGTAAATCACAATTTTTGTTTGACCTTTATGATTGGTCGAAATTTAATAATCTAAACAGTCTAATACTAGATTTAAATATAATATGTAGGACTACTGGCTACTTTACAACCTGAAAACAATAGCCAGTTTTAATATTTCATTATATTTTTAATTTCTAAAATACTAATTGTTTGGAAGCATAATTCAAAGAAACTCTCCCTCTCTTCTAATCGACATCCAGGCTTAAAGCTTGTAACAATATTGAAATATTATATTGGTTTATGTAAATTACAGTTTGATGCGCATCTTGGATTACTGTGTATAGATAGCACAATTTTTTTAGCACTAGATCTTACTACCCGTTTGATTTATGCGCTGATATAATATCCTATTATGCGAATGGGCTAGGTACGAAGGCTTGGTTTATAAGTAGTTTAGCCACATTCATGTGGAGAGAGAGTGGAAACTCATTAATGGAAATATACCCTCACTACACCCATTCTAGATTTAAGCTCCGATATCCCCATTGGCATTCTAGTCTATTGCTAAAGTGACGCTTAAATATTAGACTATGCGGCACAGAAACGAGTCACAAGTTTATTAAATAATGATACACTGTTAGTCATGTGACATTTCACGACATCTAGGTACGAATCAAAGAAGAATTTTTTGCTGCACAAATAATAGTTTTTCTAAGTAAACTGGTTGTTCCTATTAAACGTTTAAATGCATCTGCTTGATTGTACGTAAATTTGCATAAAATTAAACATTTCTAATAATGTAGAGGTATTGTTTCACTTTAAATACGCTTTATTTATATCATGTACAGAACGTCTTACACTATTCATAAAATCACGCCATAAATAAACATGCAAAATTGAGTGATAAGGTAATATTTTTATATAATAATGTCACGTCGGCTTCATTAGCTATATTTTAAACACATGTGTAGATTTAAATATTACGCGTGTCTTTAAAATACAAATTTATTCTTTATTTTATTTTCAAGCGCTTTGAAGAATTATATTTTTTGTCAGTTTAACATAAACCTTGATTTATTAAGCTCTAGGTGTGTGTATAAAATAATCACCTGGTATTAATTTGGACTGAGAATGAATAAAACCATAAATGTTGCTGGCTTGCTATCGATCCCTTAACCCTGATCTATAGATGGGTGTATTTAAACTTCTGGCCAACTTTTTTGATTTCAATCTGTAAAATATAGATTCTGAGAAAAACTAGTACTGGTTCTTCATCGCTATTTATGAGTACTTGTCGAACTTTTGTAGAAAATTGAACAAGTCAAATCAAATTGTTTACAGTGACAGTGAAGCGTTAAAACTTCTGCACCTTTCATAATAACATGAGAGAAAAATTAAAATTTCAATACCTACCTTAGCTCAGTTGGTAGCGTGTCTGTCTACTAATCTAAGGATCCCGGGTTCCTTTTCTGACATGGCCAAAAACTTCATCATTGGTGAAATTTGGGTTTCCCCTTTCACGCTAATAGATTAATGGTTAGGAGCTGGGTGTTGTATCTGTTCTGGATTTAAGTTAATTTATACATCGTGTGATGATTTAATCAGTCGTCTCAGAAAGTTCACATTAAATCCCTCAAATAAAAATAAATATATAAAAAGCCAGTTAAATATAGATTCCTAAGAAGGATTAAATACTCTTCTCAGGTCCTAAAGTTTCGATTGCTCCACTCTTTAAAATTTAATGAATATTCTGTGTTATTGATATTGGTACAATTTATTGCAGTTGGGATCCTTATTAGGGACTTATTTTATATATTATAAGTTGATAAGAAGGTGTATTTTAAGGAAATGTATTTACCTTGGCCTGTAAAATTGTTGGTAAACTACATTTCCTGCAATAAATAAGGTTATATATCAAACCCCTACGTACTAGATTTCGAGTCAAACACTCTAACATACACTGAAATGTAAATATCAGCAGTAAAATACCAAGTTTTGGGGATATTTTATTCAAGCTTTTCAGTTTCGAGAGGATAATGAAATGAAACGTGGTCTTGGACACTATTGTGTTTTGGTGGTTTTTAAGTAGGGGTTAGAAAAATGACTCAGTGAATAGTGTCAAAATAAAATAAAAACCCAAAACCCTTAATTTAGAAAATAGTAATTTAAAATATTGCAATGACTTTCTATAAAATGATGATACAAGGTTGGCATAAATATTTAATAAGCATTTCTATATTAGGATTCTGATTGGGAGAACGGTAGGCTATGTGGCATTTACCAAATTTGTAAAACTACTTTTAAATGCAGATTGTTTCAGAAAGAAAGATCAATACTCTGGGAGGTTATGGTATCGGAAATTCTAAGATCAAAGTTTAGATGAACATGTATCTTATTCCAAATTGAATCCGAAATAGAGCTGTTTGAATGTACAGTATTATACATTTGTCACGAAATATTGTCCTACCCTTCCACTGTAATGCACCTCTGTTTGAAGTATGTGCATCGGTGTGAAGCGTCAGTTTGCTTTTGTGACTGTTTATACTACAACTATAATGAACATTACTGAAATTGTTGATAGTTACATTGTAGAAGTTTAGTTAAAATTATCCCAAATGTTGATTATGCTGATATGATGTATGTTTACTAATTCTGCGATGGTAATGCTACTACTGCTGTTAAAAATACCATCAACGGTTTACTATGTCTAGAATTCCGGATCATAGAATGTTTTTCGGAATTCTATACATTGGAAATCGTCGATGCAGCAGTATGACTACTATCGCAGAAGCCGTCAACTAACAGCATCTCTCCATTATCAACATTTGTGAATATGTGTAGCATTTTTAACAATTCTACAATTTTTTCTATAAACTGTCACAGTAGCCAAATTACTCATTACACTGATGCACATTCTTCAGACAGTGTTGCGCTACGGTGGGGCGGTAGAACAATATTGTGCAACACATTTTAAAATAGGTACTGTACGTTCCAACCGTTCCATCCTGGAAGCCATTAAAAGTAGGACACATTTTCATTTAAACTTTTTTCTTAGAATATCCGACACCTTGACCTCCCAGGTTATTGACCTTTCCTCCTGAAACACCCTTTATTCATATGCCCCTTCATGTTGTCTGCATTTATACCTTTTGATAATTGCGTATATAGTATCAATATTTATAAAATAATATTAAAAATTTAATAAAATGATACGAATGTTGACCTAAAAAATATGTCCAAGTATTTTCTAAGCTTTTCATTGTATTGGAATCCAACTATAGTACACCTAAATTATTTAGAAGATTGAGATATATATTATTCTAGACACACATCTTAGATATTTTAATGTACTACAATAATATTATCTAATTTAAGTGATTACTAGTTGTTGTATACCGGTGTTTAAGTAAATACTTGGAATAAGGAACTGGGTATTTTGTATAACAACCCCTAAATTTTAATTTATTGTATTGCGGCTCCCTCGTGATGATATATATTTTTTCAGCAAGTTTCTTGTGTCCAACTATTTAAAGTTCGTTTCTTTTTGTCACCCTCATTAATGAGGCCGACCTTAATGTATAAACACCAATGTTACGTCTGCCTCTGAAGAGATACATCTTATGGACTCACTTTTTAGGTTACTGTTCCAGTGGAACGTGATTCAGTGAATGGACATCTCCTGAACTCCCAATTCTTCGGAGTACAGTCGCTATGACGTGACATCTCCTTGGCTCTAAATTATTTAGGTTACTGTCCCTGTGAATCAACATCTCCTTGGTTCTAAATTATTTAGGTTACTGTCCCTGTGACGTGACATCTCCCTGGCTCTCAACTCCTTATATCACTCTCCCTGTGAAGTCTGCCTCTGTGAAGTGACATCTCCTGGACTTTCCCTTCTTTAGGTTACCATCCCTGTGACGTAAGTTTTTGGAAACTTATACCTATGAGACAAACATATTTGGATCTTGATACTTATTTAAGATAAACACCAACCATATTATTTACTTACAAGGTTTCGAAATTAATCTCAATTTTATTTCAATCTTTTGATGAATTTAATTGGAAATCACCTTTTTTTTCAGATTCTAGTATGAGTAATTTTATTAAAAAAAGATATATCTTAGTGCGAGTTAATAAAATGTAAAGATCCAGTGACAAATTTTGTATGTATATATATATATTTATTTATTCCTTCAAAAATAATAATATAATATACTATTTGAAAAAAGTAGGAAAAAAGTATAAGTATTTAAGATTTAAGTATAAAATATAATTTTTCCAAGCCCATTAAAATAAGCATAGGAAATGTAACACTATACCCAATATTTTCTAATGAAAGACTAAATTTTAAAACTATACACTTCTGGTGCACAAGGACGTGATTCAAACTATTTTCTTCTGAGCTGTAAGCTTAACCTCAACACTAAATCTAACTGGTGTGGTTTCTATTTTAATATAGCCTATAAGATTTTAATTACCAATCAGTATGGTACTTTTGCCAGACTTTTTTTAAACTCATATGATGACATAATAACAGTTAAGTTTCCTTCAATAGGTCTTTTTAAATATAGTTAATGCGTTATGAGTAGTTTTGTTTTAATGTATAGATAAATCTTTTTAAATGAACAATATTGCCAGTTGTTAATAGCTTTGAAACCGCCAAAGAGTTTTGAGTAACAACTGCACTCACTTTAAAATGAATATAGTTTTATCGGTCTAGAAGTCGTAAATAATGTTGTCATGAAATGTTCTTTTTCAACTTCGAGACAGACGTTAGGTATTGAAGGGAATTACGAGCATATTATATTTCAAACATGACAAAATATGACAACCACGAGAGTGAAACCCAACAGTAAGCAGTGACGTGCGCAGCAATTTATTATGAAAGGAGGAGGTGTAAAAATAAAAATTTCCTATTTTATTTTTTTGCATCGAGTCCTAATATCCATTTGGGTTATAATCTTATGTACTAATTACTCTAATGATTTTAGGGATTAGGAAGGTCATATTAATAAAAATTGTACCTACATTTGCGTGGAGGGAGAGTGAAAATACATGTTGACTAAACCACCCTCAGTACACCCAACTGAGATTAGAAACTCGCTATCCTTGTTTTCAACAGTCTAGCTTACTGCAAGAGTAGCGTGTTAGGCCATGCGGCCGCCGAAGCAGGTAGCTTTTATATTAAATAATATATTTATATTCTTACATCACATAGGCCATACATTTAGCTATGGACATAATTCAAGTATAAATTGTAAACATATTTTCTGAAATTCAACATTTTGAGCGACTAAAATGTCTCTTTTTAAAAAAAAGTACTGCGTCTTACTACCCGTTCGGGCTATACGCATGTGTACTAATTACGATAATATGATAGGGATGAGGCAGATTTAATTTAAATGAAATTTTTTCTGAATTTGCTTGGAGGAATAGTTGAGAACTATTTAGTAAAAAAACACCCTAAGTACACCCAGCCGGAATTGGGACCCCAATATCCCTGTAGTCACCAACAGTCGAGAATATTGCAATAATGATGCCCAAGATTATTCAACAACCGAAGCGCGTCTGAAATATTTAAATGACTGGTATTCTAACATTTTCACATAAGTCCAACGGCAAGGTGGACGTCACAACCCCTAATTCATTCCTTTGAGCACACGCTGATAATAAGAACACGTATTTCAATGCAAAGGGGGTCAGCCAATAAATATGTATATAACTTATTTTACTTTCTTATTCAACTGAAAGTAGTAGATGCCAACACAATTGTTTAGTAATAAAATTTCAGCCCGATCTCACACTCTAGCAGCTTGTGTGGCTAACTCTAAGTCTAAATGAACCTGTATCGATTCCGGGTAGAGCTGACGAATAGGCCTATATAGATACTGTCTTGGATAAGGCTTCGTCTTACTGTTTAGTTAGTAAGTATCTAGACACGAGGGTTAGGTGCCCAGTAGTAAGCGTATTATCCTTAATAAAGCTATGTTTTAGGTCATGTATTAATATTTCAATGTTTTTATTTAATCAACTATTCCAATAAATAAACAAATAGTCTGTAGAATTTTAGATTAAAATATACATTATATTCCATATCTAGTCTCCATGAGTGTTTCCAAACAAATTACCGATGTATATTTTGTCTTCTGCTGTGTATACTTTTATTTACCTTGAACACTATCATTTTGTTGGCTTGTCGGGGCTTTGTCTAGTGGTGGGAGTTCTGTTTAAAATAATCTTGTTTTAATGGAGTCACACGAAAAATACTCCTTTGTACGCGGGCGCTTTGATCTTGTTTTTATGACGTCAGGACAAATGTTATTATGGCTATTGGCATGGATATAGATTAATCATGATAAAGGCTTTATAAAACATATAATTACTTTTGAACCACCACATACTTGGCTCATTCTTGTAAAATACTTTTCTTAATACCCTTTTTAAATTCAGGAATTTCTGTATCATAACTTTGCCAGTAATAAAAGAATGTCTGACAAAAATAAAACGTGAACAACATTCTTACTATCGGTAAGAATTTAGCGTGAAGTATTTATAATTTAAAAATATATGTATAAAAATGGTATTATAAAATACAACAATACCTTAACTTTATTGAAGCAATATTAACCTTTAATATACATGCTTAATAAAAAGGTTAGGCCTAAACTTAAGGAGTATAAATATGTACTCAAGTGGAATAACATTCAAATAGGAATTCATGTCCTACAAAGTCATCTTGAGTCAGACAAGATCATTGAAGATGAGGAAGTCTGATACCATTCCGTTAAGATAATCATACGTTGATATTTTCCTACTATCTTTATCGTTAATAACACGACAGGGGTCTAACTTTCACGACCATCCGCAAACACCACCGTGCTGCTTTACTGCAGTACAGTCAATGTGTGCAGTCGTGTACCATTTAAACTTGGAGATACAGTATCCATTTCCCTTGCGTGGACGAGGTGTGTATGCATTTATTAAAATCGCATACCCTTGTGAGACATTGGTTTACTATTAATGTGTTGCTATATGTAGTGGTTAGTTGACTTTAGTAGTACATTGTCATGTTTCCTTTTTGATTACTACAGCTAACTACTTTGAGTGACCTGGCGGTCTAGGGGTAACGTGTTGGACTTCTGGGCTGGGGGGCCGTGATTCAATCCTCCATCCCAGCACAGATTTATCTAATTGCCAAATCCTTCCTTCACTTCTGACAAGACGTTTATAAATCACAACTTGTGAATGTGTGGAATGCCAGGCCTCCACCGTGGTTCGGATCCACGTTAAACTGTGGGTCCTCCATTTCATCTCACAATCACCCTACCATTACACATCAGAGTAAGTGCGTATATAACGTCTTACTAGATGCGGTGCTAATAATAATAATAATAATAATAATAATAATAATAATAATAATACAGCTAATTATGTTAATTTTTTTTTGACGGTTATTCGTGAGCGCAAAGGCCCCAGGACTGTTTGTATTCACGACGTGACATCGTGCTACTTTCGTAATCTCTTTAAATTTACTGCTATATCAAATAGAACGATACACTTTCGCAGAGCTCAGAGACATGCACTTTATGTACGGCGTAGCTGCTAGAAATCTATGCAATGCTACAAGTCTGTATCGAGTACAATTTCCAAATAGGAGTTAACAAGAACAGAGGACGTTCCAAGTACTTCACCAGTGACTAGGGGAAACAGATTCGCTGCAACCCGCTTCGGTGGCCGCGTGGTCCTACGCACTATTCTCGAGTTAGACTAGACTGCCGAAAATTGGGAGAGGAGGGTTCGATCCCAGTTGGGTGCACTAAAGGTGTTTTTTCTAGATGGTTTTCCACTTAACCTCCACGCAAATGTAGGTGCACGTACTCTAAATTAAATCTTCCTAATCCCTAAAACATTAGTGTAATTAATACATAGGCGTATAACCCAAACAGTTAGTAAGACGCAGTACTTTAAAAAAATATGTTTACGTTCATTGCATCATTTAGATCAACTACGGTTGGCTCAAGATATCGGTGTTGAGAATATTCTTGCGCGTGCCTGTAAAACAACTAAGTAGTTAGGCTGATGACCTGGTACAGTTTGACCTACTTTCAGAGCCCAGTTTGACCTACTTTCCATATCCGTATGATTTA